>CM062226.1:20469600-20592100 GCA_031216235.1 Syzygium jambos
AAGCTATAGAGGAGCCGATGGAGTGACTGGATCGCCTCTCAGGACTTTTGATGTTCCTTTGGATGAGAACGACACGATGATTCCGCAGATGGTGGATGGTGAGATTCTAGACCCTCCACCTACACCTGATTAGAGCATCCAAAACGAGACTATAGATGGACCTGCTGCTATGGACGAGGAGGATAAGGAGCCCGAGGTGATGTATGCTGATCCAGAATCCTTAGACCATCAGGACGAGATTGAGCCGAAAGTTATGGAGTTAGACCCGGAGCAGGATGGAGTAGTATCTGAACTGGGATCGGACGTGGAGATAGGTTCACATGAGGAGATGGGATGGTATCTCGATCCAGAGTTAGAGGTGGATTTGGAGGAGTCAGGATCTAGTGAGGATGCTTCCGAGGAGTTGTCAGATGATCCTACAGAGTCCTCAGATCCAGACTGGGAGCCTTAGGATTATCCTGAGCCATAGCTAGTAGCGAGGGCTGGTGACTTTTTGATTGTAGCCCTCTTTCTGAGTTTAGTTTGACTTCTCTAGCCACTTCCCTTTTTGATCTAGTGGCTGTTGGCTGTCTTAGAGTTGGTTTGTATTTTCTTTGGTTGTAATGAATGTTGTAAAAAGGGGTTTTCAATGGTAATATAAAGTATGTATAAATTTTCAATCGTGTTGGTGGTATGTTTGGCTATCCTTGGCTCATATTTATATCGTCAGAGTTTGTTATTTATTGCTTCCGTTTGTGCTTTGCTCTCTGCTTGGGCGTTGGGTCGACGACGCTTCCTGGGACGTCGCGAACATATCGACCAAGGTAGGGTTGTTGCGTGCCGTGTGGTTCGGGGCGTGACAATTTACATCATACATTGAATTTGTCCATGATCTCAAATATATGTTCTTTTAAGGTCTAAATGGATTCAAAATGACACTTGCATTACTTTCTAGGCATATAAGTGTATTTTACCTCCATCGTACCTTAAAAGGACATATAATTGAAATAGAGGTATTAAAATCAATTGATAATTCATGGTGAATAATAATCGATTTCTTTTACATGCTTTAGATCGAAATAGGGAAACAAAACATACAAGTCATTCCTATTCCAAGGAATGAGCTTTTGGTACGGTGGGTAATAGGACAAAGGACAACAAAGCATACGTAAGGGAAAGGCTCGGGTATTTGTTCAAGCTCATCAACTTGGAGTACCAAGTGAGCTTAATTCAAGCATTATCTCATTTTTGGAAAGTTATCACTACACATTTCAATTGGCCGAGCATGAGATGATACCTACACTAGAAGAATATAGGGCAACTAATTGGATTGATTTGGGTCAAGAACCGTTGAGTCCCTAATTGGATTGAAGCCCACGAGCGTTATAGCTGAATTCTTAAACTTGAAGACCCCTCAAGTGGAAAAGTTGATCAAGTCGAATATCGGGAGATTTCCTCTATCTTACTTGGTGGCCAATTACTCCAAGTTGCCGAAAGAAACGAGAAACACTTCCGCGAGGGTTTTTGTTCTTGCTTTCTTCCGATTCGTTTTATTTCCAGCATCAAGAACTGGATTAAATCCTCTCGTTACAGTAATTGCTAGGTAAGTTTGCCTAAAATGGGACTTCTCCAATATGCCCTTGGCGGAGACCATCATTTCATTAAACAAATACCAAAATCAATAAAAGGGTGTACTGCAAGCTTCAGCTGGGTTACTTTCTGTGTGGTTTATTTCCCATATTCAATCTTGGGAACGTTATATGTATATTCGAGAGATCGACTCATTTACTAACCCTATTGAGAAGTATTTGAAACTCCAAGAAAAAATACCAAAATACTCTTTTCATAAGTGGGCAAACTTTATTAGAGCATTAACTCCCGCTTAGTTTCAATGGAGAATTCAATGGCCGAAGATAGCGAAAGCTCAAATTACTACCCAAGATAGCAATTTGGTGCCTTTGCTTGGATTGAGTGGTGGAACTGCTTATTACCCACTAAGAGTCATACGATAATTTGGAATGGTTCAACAAATTCCACCTATTTGGCATCCTGAGGAGTTCACGTTTGAGATACCACAAAACCCCTATCGGAAAGGGAAAGAAAAGAGCTGCGAAAGAGGGGTGATGAGATCGTGAATTCCTTGAAGAAATCAATCAAGCAAATAGTACAATAGCCTAAAGATTTGGAAGGAGAAGTGAAGATCTTTTCGGTGTCCAACGAGTATATAAAGTGGTTGAAGGCTAAGCGATCAATTGACGTCGATCCATATGTACCCTTGAGTTTTACTACTCATTTCAATGAACCGTACATCCCAGAGTATACTGTGTTAAGCATGCTAGGTGTAGAGCCGTATGTTCCCGAGGAGGTTGTAATCGATATGGAAGAATGGGAGACACAAGTCAATTAATATTACCTTAGCTAGCAAGAAGCCTAGACTTGTTTTGGCTAGTGCTCCCCTATTTTGATGAATAGCATTGTAATAAAAATTTTTCAAAATTGAAACAATTGCTTAATGAAGTTTCAAAGTATGTTTTGTAAAGAATCACTATGGATTACAATTCTTTGAATTGTATGATTCCTTGAGAAAGATATTGACAAAGAATTTTATACAAAGCTAAGGCTTGTATGAAATTTCTTATCCTTGACAATCTCATGAAATCATATGATTAAAAGGTATGTAGGGTTTCATAATTATTTTACTATGCTAATATCGGGTCTTTTTGCAAAATAGGTTTTTTAGCAACGAAAAGTAAAAGACCTCGAGCACGCTTACAAGTTAGAATGGCAGAAGAAGAAACACGTGTTCGACTAGTTGAAGTCGAGAATCAAATGACCCAAATGGCTGCAATGATGGCAGAAACGAAGGCTTTTATTCTTACATTCCGTAGACAATATCCTACTACTCCAAATGCGGGAACTTCAAGCACTATTGAAACACCAATTGAAGAACTATCCAGAAACAAAGAACTGGTTCAAGAAAATCCTTCAAAGACTACACTTGAGATGGTAAATTTGGAAGTGGATGATTAAATCAAGAAGAGGCCTAAAACAAAGGATGAAGAAAAGGCCAAAATTGAAGAATGCTTAGCAAGTCAAGGCTATGAGCTTCAAAGATTTGACAAAATCTCACCGTATGCAAAAGTGATTGTTCTAGAAAATTATAAAGAACTAGAGTTTGTGAGCAAGTATGATGGCACTGGTTGTCCCAAAAGCCATTTAAAATATTATTTCCGTAAGATGGCGAGATATTCAAATAACACGCCACTTCTTATTAGTACATTTCAAGATAGTTTGAGAGGAGCGGCTCTTGCATGGTACACTTCCCTCGACATAAAAGACTTCACTGAATGGGATCACTTGGCGAGAATTTCTTCACCGGTACAAGTTTCATGTTGAAGTACTCCCAACTAGAGAAGATTTCATCAAAACCGAGAAACGGAAGAACGAAGAGTTCAGAGCTTATGCTCAGAGATGGAAAGCTGTTACATCACAAGTAAAACCCACCATAAGTGAAGACGAGTTTATTTAGCTCTTTCTAAAATCATTGCCAACTGAATCTTATGACAAGCTTCATGTATCAGGCTGTCAAACATTCATCATGTTGGTAAAAGTAGGTGAGAGAATTGAATGGGGATTGAAAGAGAAGAAGGCTCAAGAAATAGCAGCATCAAGGCCATACCTCGAAAAAAAAGACAAAGAGCCCATCCGAGAAGTGGCCATGGTGTCTAGCTCAAATACTCATCAAGCATCATTTCCAAAGCAATCAAATGTCGCTTGGAAAAACCCAAGGCAATTCGAGCCAAATAAAAGGCCCATGAGGCAATACACACCGTTGCCCTGACCATTATCAAAACTATTATCAATGCTTTTAGAAAGGCATTTAGTGGTCAAAGAAGTACCGAGAGACAATCCCGCAAGATTTTCTTGGTACGATGAATCAAAAACCTGTACCTATCACATAAGAGAAAGGGGACATGATGTAGATAATTATCCCACTCTAAAGTATAAGGTTCAACAGCTTATTGACAAGAAGATATTGAACTTCTAAGAGCCCGAGCCAAACATACATCACAATCCTCTTCCTGAGCACAATATAGTTAACATGATCAAAGATGAAGAAACAGTGGTCAAGTCTGACAACGAAGACGAATATGAGGTCAAGATTAAAGCATATCGTTTAGGAGATGCCCGCTTTTTTCAAGAAGCACTCCTAAAATGAAAGATTGTAGACAACTTGGGAGAAGACTCCGAAAAATATAACTTCTAAGTGAAATATACCCCACTGCTATGGGCATTCAAAAATGAAGAAATTGTGCCTGATGGCTGGGGTGGTATGGATGATGAAATCAGTCTCGAGGAAAAGGCCATGTTTAAGAAGAAAATACTCCAAGATAAATAGATGTGGATGAAAAGGAGAAAGAAAAAGTCCGATAAGGTGAAAGGCGTTTCACCTAGAAATCATCCAAGGAAAGGCAAAACTATAGACTTACTTGGTCAAGACAGTGGTAAATACAATTACCGTGTCAAATATACTCCATCATCATGGGCGTTCAAAAATGAAGATATTATACTGGACGGATGGGGTGGCATAGACGAGGTCTTGATTAGCCAACTAAATCTTGAAGAAAATAAGGATCGAGAAGAGGAAAAGCAGAAAAAGATTCACCGAGGTGATAGTCGATTTGCTCGAAAAACACGAAGATAAGGTGAGGTTATCGATTTTCTAGGTCAAGATAGTGGCCGGTATAATTACCGTGTCAAATATACACCCTCTTTGTGGGCATTCAAGAACGAAATAATCACACCTAATGGATGGGATGGAATAGATGCTGACGAAGCCAATAGAAGCATGGTATCCATGATTAAACCATTTCTGATCAAGCTTGATGAGGCAGATAAATATAAAGAGGAGGAAGGTCCTGTCGAACCGATCATTATCCAACTTCTCATTGATCAACTAAGGATTGAAGGAGAAGAAACACAGCCTATGATTATCACTCTCCCTCTAAAAGAAAAGTTTGATACTAAATATGTACCTTGGGATTACTTTCTTGAAGAAGTTGATACCATGACCCAATCAGGAAGATGCAATGTCCCGAAGGAAGGTGAGCACGAAAAGAAAGGAGTAACCAAAGAAGACGATAAACAATTGCTTTCAGTCATGACGAGCGACTTTGATGTAATTAAATAGCTAAGAAAGATGCCAGCATAGATTTCTCTTTTGGATCTCTTCAAGACTTCAGAAAGCCACTAAATGGTGCTTATGAAGCTTCTCAATGAAGTGCATGTCTCGGAGACAATTAATGAAGTACAATTGGAAGATTTTATTGGCACTATTCTCCTGAAAGATCAAATTGCCTTCTCCGATGAAGATTTCCCAATTGATGAGCGTTCCCATAATAAGACTCTGTATATTGTCGTCAAATGCCAAGGCAAAAAGGTATCATGTGTGCTAATTGATAATGGTTCGACGCTTAATTTGTGTCCACTAAGCACACTGCATCGCTTGGGAATTAGCGAAGAGCTCATCAAACCATCTAAGCTAACTACGCATTCATGCATTCATTTGATGGAATGAAGAAAGATGTTATTGGCGATATCGAGCTCCAGGTGAACATAGGCCCTGTGCCTTTCCTGATTGACTTGTAAGTAGTGGATATTCTGAAGACTTTCAACTTATTACTCGGAAGACCTTGGATTCATATGGTTGGTGCCATTCCTTCAAGTCTCCATTAGAAGGTCAGGTTCGTCATTAATGGCAAGATGATCACCGTACACGAGGAGACGAATTTCACCACTTACAAAGAGAGTGCAATACTATATGTCAAACTCGAAGTGAAAGAAGAACCAAGTTATCATTCATTCGAAACGATCTCAATGGTGCAAATTCCTGCTAGTTGCATCATAAAATCCCTGGAGTTCTCAACATCATCCATTATGTTTGGAAGGGTGTTATGCCAGTATGGATTTACTTTCGATAATGGTTTTGGATCGAAATCCCAAGGAATCAAAGAACCTATCACTTCGCTTACTACAAGAATGAAACACGGAGTAGGTTATATTCCAGATAACTCTAAAGATCACAATGAAGGCCAAGGCTGAGGTCGAAAGAACCATAGAGGCTGTAGAGGCCAAGGTGATCGCATCATTAATCCATCCATATGGAAGGGTAAAGCTAAAGAGCTTCCCTATCATCATATCTACATCAAGGAAACTTTTCCTAGACCTTCCAAGCTACTTCAAGAAGAAGACTTACATGCAGAGGAAGAATCTGTTATGCTTGGTTTATTTAAAGAGAATAACATCAACATTATCATAACCAAGGTAGAAGATACCTACGCACTGGAGTAAGAAGATTCTCTTGAACTTTTGCTACCAACCTTTTCCATTGCATTTTGTTAATTACAGTTTCAAATTTCTTGTGATTTCATTTTCCATTTTAGTTCAGTTGCAATTTACATTCCCGTTGATATAGATGTAATCACGTTTTTCAATTCAATAAAAGTAGCCAAATGTTTTGTTAAGGATATGTAGAAACAAAATCAAATCTATAATGAACATTATCCTTATTCGTGAAGCTTGAGGCTTTGGGTTTCTATATTGCTCCTCCTTGCGAAAAAGATTTTAAGAATAAATAAGTCTAATGATATGAGGACTAGCTCTGTCTTTATATTCTTTCAAAATAAATTTCAAAATGAATTTCCAAAAAGTTTTTTATAGGACCATGTTCGTTACTTACTTCGTATGTAATTACTAATCATGATTGTTCTATGTCAGGCATGAGTATTCGCATATCTATAATAGGTTCATATGTGGGCCAAATCTTTCTAAGGAGATCACTTGCGATATTGAAGAGGATAACGAGGATGAAGAATGGGTCAGAAAAGCATGGATTCCTCATGAAGAATCAAAGTCACTCACATTAGAGAAAACGATCACTATTAATCTGGGCGATAAAGATAATCCCAAAGAATTTAAGATTGAAGAAAGTCTTTTCTCGGCAGAAGTAAAAAGAATCACAGATTTTCTCAGAGAATATCAAGATATATTCGCATGGTCTTATGCTGACATGCCAGGCCTTGATCCGAGCATAATTGAATATGCTTTACCAATTGATCCAAGTATTCCACCAAAAAAGCAAAAACTGAGGCGAACGAAGCCAGACTTGGTAAAGAAAATAAAAGAAGTGATAAAATTGCTCAAAGTCGGTTTTATTGAAGTAGTACCATATCCAGAATGGGCTGCCAACATAGTACCTGTAATGAACAAAGATGGTCGAGTACAGATATGCGTTGATTATTGCGACTTAAATAAAGCAAGCCCTATGGATGATTTCCCGCTTCCACATATTGACGTATTAGTGGATAGCACTGCTGGATTCGAGACATTTTTTTTCATGGATGGTTTCTCAAGATATAATCAAATCCTCATAAAGAAAGAGGATAAAGTGAAGACGTCCTTCATAACACCATGCGGCACATTTTATTACAAGGCGATACCTTTCGGTTTGAAAAATGCCAGTGCCACATATCAAAGGACAATGGTAACTTTGTTCCATGACATGATGCACAAAGAAATCGAGGTATATATGGACGACATGATCGCAAAATCCAAACAAGGAGAAGATCATGTTGAGGTGCTTTGCAAGTTGTTCGAAAGACTTATAAAGTATAAGTTACGACTGAACCCCAACAAGTGTGTATTTAGAGCAAAATCTGGTAAACTGTTAGGATTTGTGGTTAGTAGCAAGGGCATCGAAATAGATCCCTCCAAAATCAAGGTAATATCCGACTTAAAGATTTTTTTTACGATAAAAGAAGTGAGAAGCTTATTGGGGCGATTAAACTACATTGTCTGTTTCATCTATCAGCTTCTGAAACTGCTAAACCATTCTTTAAATTGTTGAAGAAAAATGCCAAAGTGAAATGGGATGTAGAATGTCAATAAGCCTTTAACAATATCAAAGAATATCTGGTATGCCCACCGGTGTAGATACCACCAATCCCTGTGGTTTCGCTGATCTTATATTTGACGATTCACTATGAGTCGTTAGGAGCGATGCTTGTACAAAGAAAACCAAATGATGGTAAAGAACAAGTCATTTATTACTTGAGCAAGAAGTTTACAATATCAAAAATGAATTACTCGGCAGTCGAGAAGACGTGCATTCAATTGATTTGGGTATTATACAGATTAAGGCAATATACCCTTCATCATCAAATTTTGCTAGTGACTGAGAATGATCCGATCAAGTACCTTCTTGAGAAATCGTCCTTGATCGAGAAATTAGCAAAGTGGCAAGTCTTATTATCTGAATTTGACATCAGAAGTTCATCCCAAAAGTCAGTTAAAGGATAAGCAATAGCAGACATGTTAGTGAAAAATTTATAGAATATCGTCAATCCTGAAGAACAACTTGATAATCATATATTAACATTGGTCGACGATAAATGGACCATGTGTAACTAACTTATCTGGATCAGGAACTGGGCAGTATTGATATCTTAAGAAGGCCAACACTATCTAGTATCTGCGAAACTGGTATTTCAATGCACCAATAATGTCGCTGAATACGAAACATGCATTCTCGGCTTACAATTAGCCCTTTCAATGAAGGTAAAGAGGTTACAAGTATATAGAGATTCTATGCTCATCATATTGCAAACAACTGGTGAATGGCAAACTCGAGATGTCAAGCTAATTCCTTATCATAGATACTTAAAAGAGATGATAGAAAACTTCAAAAAAGTAACATTCGATTATCTCCTGATAGCTCAGAATCATTTTGCAGATGCTCTTACAACTTTGTCTTCCTTATTATAAGTTGAAGATGGTATAGATATAAAACCATTAAAAATCAATACTCTTGAACAACCAGCTAATTGCATGGTGGTCCAAGCAGAGTTTGACCACGAATGATGGTATCATGACGTCAAAAGATATCTTTAATAAGGAGAATTTCTTGAAGGAAGCCAACCAGGTGATAGGAAATTTATAAGAAAAATAACCAACAAATTCTTCCTCAGTAGTCAAACCATCTACAAGAAATCATTTTATTCAACCCTACTAAAATGTGTGGATGCTACGGAAGCTGAACAGATCATGACAGAAATTCATGAAGGTGAATATGGACTGCACATGAATGAACATCTTCTAACCCGAAAGATTACGAGGTTGGCATATTATTGGATGACAATGGAAACAGATTGCATCCAACATGTGAGATGTTGCCATCAATATCAAGTTTATGGAGGCAGAATTAATGCATCGCCAAATGAGCTATATCAAATGTCTGAGCCATGGCCATTTTCAATGTGGGACGTTGGTATGATTGGTCCAATCAACCCCAAGGCCTTAAATGGGCACCGATTTATCCTGGTCGCTATTGACTATTTCATAAATGGATTGAAGCGAATTCCTACACAAATTTTACTGCCAAGAATGTTGCAAGATTCATTAGGCGGGACATCATTGCTAGGTATATGGTTCCAGAAGCAATAATTACGGATAATGGCTCAAACCTAAACAACAAGATTGTGGATGATTTACTCGACCACTTTCGCATCCGACATCTGAACTCATCTCCATATCGTCTACAAATGAATAGAGCAATTGAAGCGGCAGATAAGATTATCAAGAAAATACTGGCCAAGACAGCTAAAAATTATCGTGATTGGCACGAAATGTTACTGTATGCTCTAATAGCATACCGAACTTCAATTCGAACATCAACTGAAGCAACCCCATTTTTGTTGGTTTATGGAATGGAAGCAGTGCTACCTGTTGAAGCAGAAATTCCTTCATTAAGGATACTATCCCAATTGAAGCTTTCAGAAGCTGAGTGGATTCAACAAAGATATGAACAACTCAACATGATCGATAAAAAAAGATTAAGAGCTATATGCCATGACCAAGCCTATCAAAGAAGAGTGGCTAAATCCTTCAACCGAAAAGTGAAACCAAGGCATTTCAAAACAAAAGATTTAGTAGTGAAGAAAGTCATCTTCAACAATTCAAATACTCGTGGAAAATTCACTCCGAATTATGAAGGTCCATACATTATCAAGAAAGTTCTTCCTAGAGGAGCATTGATTATTGTAGATATGGCAGGAACATAATTGGCCTATCCTATAAATTCAAATGCTATCAAGATTTTCTACCTATGAAATGCAGACGAACATTCAAGAAAAGATTCGGGTTACTTTAGAACATGTACATATCATGCATATCATGAATTTCATATGTAACGTCCCGAATTTTGACTCATTTTCGAGACCAATAATGTCACATACCGATGTTTGGGCCTGGAAAACCGCAGGTAAATTGTAACATCCTCAATTTCAGTCCTTGAAAAATGACTATGATTTAAGTTTGGTGGTTTTCCAATCGGAACTAAATTGTTTTCTCTTGTTTTGGAAAACCCAGTTTCGGATTCTTTGTACCCCTTTGTTTTGTTATTTTTGGGGAGACTTTTGTGATCCGAATTTCCAAATACTTTCTTCTTGAAAGTTGTTTCAAACATCTTGAAGTTTTACATACTTTAATTTCAGAATTTTTGGAGTTGACATGAGTAGTACGATGGCCTGATTTTAATGGGTATTTCAATAATGTTCACACTGTCTTGATTTTCTACAAGCTTTTCCAGGATGATTTTAGAAAAGTTTCATTCACAAAAGTTGTTGAGAACTTCCTTTTCTATAATGTGTACAAATTTGGAAATTTTTCGAGATGATTTGGATTACGGACAGAGCTTAATTTGAGAAACACGAATTCTGTTCCAGTGAACTGTTTTTAGTTTGTATTTGAGCTACTAAAAATGGTATTTATAGAGAGATTCCGATTTTGTGTTCTTCACGAGAAATGTTTGTTAAAGCCTTGTTTATGACATATCTGAATTTGAGAATTTTTGCAGTCCATTTACTATATTTTCAAGTCCGATTTTGTGAACAGTGCAAAGCTATTCGGTTTTGTTAGATTTCAAAAATTTATCAATTTCTATATGAGAATGTTGAAATCCCGACTTGATGTCTTTTGGTGATATTTGAGGACATTCTCGTGCCGAACCTCGAGTTGGATGGAATTATTATACGTGTTTATCGCGGAAAACCCTAAGAAAATCTTGTGATTTAGTATGGCATGGGTTGTGGTTTTTGTGCCAATTGATCTATTTCGTGTGACCCGATTGGCCAGAGTCATTTACGTGAGAATTCAGTAAATCTAGAAGGTTCTAGGGAGTCCACGGTTCGGAAAATTTGTAGAGGAATCTAGAGGACAAGGCCTTGACCAAGTCAAAGCTTATCCTTCAAGCTTTATTAATTGACCATTATAGTTCTTGACTTTGGTGGCCCTCCATGATGGATTGCATTAATGAAGCTGCGAGGTAAGCGATGACCTCATGTTCCAATGACACGTGCGCTTACCTTATCCAAATTTTGGCCCCAAGTTTTGCCTCTTTATAAATAGAAAGAAGGCCATTCGGCCAAAGGGAGAGAGAAATAGAGAGAGAAAGAGAAGCCGAGAGAGAGAGAGAGAGAGAGAGAGAGAGAGAGAGAGAGAGAGAGCTTCACCAACTCATCCTTTTTCTTGTTGTTCGATCAAGTGAGAAAGCTACGTCCAAGGCCCGAGTGTTCGTGAATCGCCCGAGAGTCGCCGAGACTCGCATGTCCTTCACACGCCTCGTTTTCTCTAGTTCTTGTTTAATTGTTGTGTAAGTGAATTCCCTAATACCGGGAAATGATGTTGAGATGCGTTGTGACGTGGTTTGCTTGGACCGTTTCTCGGTTGTTTAGTTGGTCGTAGTTGGTTCATTTCTCGATTTGATCATATTTCATGTTTGATGTTATTTTGAGATAGAACCGAGCCTTGGTTTGTAAAGTATACACGATGTGGCTATGCATGATGTTCTCTTGTTTGAACTTTGCTATTGATCTACCATCGATGCGGGTGCGGTAAGGGCCAACTTATGTTAATGACGATTGATATATCCTCGCTTGATATTAGTGTTTTCACTTGCTGAGTCTCCCCGACTCATCCTCCGTTTTTCCCTCTCAGGTCCATAGGATGGTCGAACGGACGGCGGCAAAAGGGGGAGTTTGAGCTATGTTGGAGTTAGGGTAAAGTTAGGAGCTGTGAATCCTAAGTAGTGGGCTTAGGACACCCAAGCCATATCATTTGTTGTGTAAATGGCTAAAATCGGCTAAGTTGGCTTGTAAATATGTTTGCATATCCTGTAAATACAATGTTTGCTCATGATGCTGTTTGTCTTAATCCCGCTATTGTTTTTCATGTGATTGTCTCGAGATATGCTTCCGCTTGTGTTTAAAGAAAGATAATAATGAACGGGACGTCACGTTTATGACCCCGAGGTGGGGGCATCACAGATTAATTTGGAATCAGAGCAGGTTTTCCCTTCAGTAGGTGCAATTCGGGGTAGCTTACAATTGGCCAGTCCGACGAGGGTGGGGAGTGGCACCGGGGCCATATGACCTGATCATTAAGCGGCTTTTGATAGAGGTGATGCCGAGGCAAGAAGCCTGATCATTGAGCGGCCTTTGGGCAGAAGTGACGTCAGGGTGAAGGGCCTGATCATAGAGCGATTCCTGGCTGGCTTCTAGGACGGCTAATGGCAAGAATGATCGAATTGTGCACCGAATTGGGAAAACGATTCTGAAATCAAAGCGGGAATAAAGACCTGGAGTGATAAGGTGCGCTGAAGTTAGGGTAGTTAGCTAAGAAACACCCCTATGCATGTGAATGATTGATTGTGGTTGAATAGGTTAAGTGCTCATGTTTGTTTGTGATCACTGACCTATTCTTGTGTTGTAGACAGTCTTGTTAAACTATTGATAGCAAAATAAGTACTCAGGACTAGGCTGCGACCGCTGAGGAAAAAGGAAAGTCCGAGCAGGACGTCACGACCTCGAAAGAGAAGTCTAAGCAGGTTCTCGTCTAGTAAGTTGCAGTTCGGTGTTGAGCCAAGAGAAGGCTATTGAATTTTGACATAATCCGATCCAATGAGGGTAGGGAGTGATCGCCAAGATAGAACCTGATCAAGGAGTGGCTTCTAGCAAGAGTGTCGCTAGGGTTGAAGACCTAAATAAGGAGCGGCTCCTGGCAAGCTTCTAGATGGCAGGTAAGAAAAGGAATAAACCGAACTAGGTATTGAATTAAAAGTAAGATGGGAACTGTTACTTGAAATGATATGTGTGATCTTCATGATTATAAGTAAGTAAACTATGTTTGAGGAAGATTTTATTAGAGTAGCGTAGCGGAAGCGTGGTCAAGCTTGCTGCACTCTAGTATGTTGGATCGAGGACGAGGAAAGAAAGGTCGTTGGTCGAGAGCTAGTCCGCATTACAGTGGATGCTATAAAGATACTAAGGTAAGATAAGTCCCAAGTACGTAGGATCTTTTGAAATTCGAGAACGAATAGGGAATTTGGCCTATTAGTTGGCTTTGGCATCGAAACTTGCTCAGGTACATGTTGTGATATTGTGAGCTCGATCCGGCATGCGTGCCAAATTTTTCGACGAGGTCAAAGTGGACAGCAGAGTGTCCTATGCTGAGGAGCAGGTGCGGATCGTGAATTGTAAGGAGTAAGTGTTGAGAGGTAAGACCATTCCTTTAGTTAAGGTCCTATAGTGTCACCGGGGCATAAAAGAAGCCACCTGGGAGAGTGAGGAATCACGGAAAAATTGATACCTGTGTTTATTCGAGGAACTAGGTAGGCGTTTAAATTTCGAGGACGAAATTTTATTAGAGGGGGAGAATTGTCACATCCCGATTTTTGGGTCTGGGAAGCCGTAGGTAAATTGTAATATCCTCAATTTCAGTCCCTAGGAAATGACTATGATTTAAGTTTGGTGGTTTTCTAATCGGAACTAAATTGTTTTCTCTTATTTTGGAAAACCCAATTTCGGATCCTTTGTACCCCTTTGTATTGTTATTTTTGGAGAGACTTTTGTGATCCGAATTTCCTAACACTTTCTTCTTAAAAGTTGTTTCAAACATCTTGAAGTTTCACATACTTTAATTTCAAAATTTTTGGAGTTGACATGAGTAGTACGATGGCCTGATTTTCGGACCGTGTGAAACTGCCCAGAATGGGTATTTCGGTGATGTTCACACTGTCTTGATTTTCTACAAGCTTTTCCGGGATGATTTTGGAAAAGTTTCCCTAACAAAAGTTGTTAAGAACTTCCTTTTCTATAACATGTACAAATTTGTGAATTTTTCGAGATGATTTGGATTATGGACAGAGCTTAATTTGAGAAACACGAATTCTGTTCCAGTGAACTGTTTTTAGTTTGTATTTGAGCTACTAAAAATGGTGTTTATAGAGAGATTCCGATTTTATGTTCTTCACAAGAAATGTTTGTTAAAGCCTTGTTTATGACATATCTAAATTTGAGAATTTTCGCAGTCCATTTACTATATTTTCAAGTCCGATTTTGTGAACAGTGCAAAGCTATTCGGTTTTGTTAGATTTCAAAAATTTATCAAATGTTGGAATCCCGACTTGATGTCTTTTGGTGATATTTGAGGAAATTCCCGTGCCGAACCTCGGGTTGGATAGAATTATTATACATATTTATCGCGGAAAATCCTAAGAAAATCTTGTGATTAAGTATGGCACGGGTTGTGGTTTTTGTGCCAATTGATCTATTTCGTGTGACCCGATTGGCCCGAGTCATTTGCGTGAGAATTCAGTAAATCTAGAAGGTTCTAGGGAGTCCACGGTTCGGAAAATTTGTAGAGGAATCTAGAGGACAAGGCCTTGACCAAGTCCAAACTTATCCTCCAAGCTTTATTAATTAGCCATTATTGTTCTTGACTTTAGTGGCCTTTCATGATGGCTTGCATTAATGAAGCTGCGAGGTAAGCGATGACCTTATGTTCCAATGACACGTGCGCTTACCTTATCCAAACTTTGGCCCCAAGTTTTGCCTCTCTATAAATAGAAAGAAGGCCATTCGTCCAAGGGGAGAGAGAAATAGAGAGAGAAAGAGAAGCCGAGAGAGAGAGAGAGCTTCACCAACTCATCCTTTTTCTTGTTGTTCGATCAAGTGAGAAAGCTACGTCCAAGGCTCGAGTGTTCGTGAATCGTCCGAGAGTCGCTGAGACTCGCATGTCTTTCACACGCCTCGTTTTCTCTAGTTCTTGTTTAATTGTTGTGTAAGTGAATTCTCTAATACCGGGAAAGGATGTTGAGATGCGTCGTGACGCGGTTTGCTTGGATCGTTTCTCGGTTGTTTGGTTGGTCGTAGTTGGTTCATTTCTCGATTTGATCATGTTTCATGTTTGATGTTGTTTTGAGATAGAACCGAGCCTTGGTTTGTAAAGTATGCACGATGTAGCCATGCGTGATGTTCTCTTGTTTGAATTTTGCTATTGATCTGCCATCGATGCGGGTGTTGTAAGGGCCGACTTATGTTAACGACGATTGATATATCCTCGCTTGATATTAATGTTTTCACTTGCTGAGTCTTCCCGACTCATCCCCTGTTTTTCCCTCTCAAGTCCATAGGATGGTTGAACGGACAGAGGCAAAAGGGGGAGTTTGAGCCATATTGGAGTTCGGGGAAAGCTAGGAGCTGTGAATCCGAAGTAGTGGGCTTAGGACACATATCGTTTGTTGTGTAAATGGCTAAAATCGGCTAAGTTGGCTTGTAAATATGTTTGCGTGTCCTATAAATACAAGGTTTGCTCATGATGTTGTTTGTCTTAATCCCGCTGTTATTTTTCATGTGATTGTCCCGAGATATGCTTCTGCTTGTGTTTAAAGAAAGATAATAATGAACGGGATGTCACGTGAATGACCTCGAGGTGGGGTCGTCACAAATAAAGTGTATATTATTTCTTATTTAATTTTAGTAAGTCTCGCTCGAAATCAAGCTCTCTCAGGATACTAACTGGAAGGGAATAGCTAATTAGGAAACGGTACGTGGACCAGGAACCCGATCGTGAATCAGGTACCGATTTCGAGAAACGCCGAGGAAATATTTTGGGCTAATATGAGCTGGTCTTAGGAAAGTGACGGATTCGATTTAGCTGACGATGTACGATTGGATCACGGGTAATTCCGCACGACCGAGAGTACACGTGGCGAACGAATCCCGAATTTAATCCGAACGACTGCGACCTCCAGTACTAGTAATAAATTCTCACATTCTTCCGAAGATTGAGGCCATCACGATTCGGACAACCCTAAGTCGATACGCGTAATCCCTAAACAGCCACCCGTTAGTGAGAGGCCCTAAAATTTTGAAATGAGCAAATTTGATCGCGAAATTGGACTCGAACTTCGATATCGAAATTTCGTGGGCGTTTACGAATATTTTGCATAGCCAATATCGTTTTGGTGTAGCCACATACATTTGGGGCTAGTATAGCCGAAAATTGAAATTTCGGCCTGGAAGTGAAAAATTACGATTTTGCCCCTCAAGACTTTGAAGCCTATTTTCAAGGGCGTAAGTGACTATTTTGCGTGGTCGACACCATTTTTGAGTGGCCATGTATATTTGGAGTTGCTACGGTCGAAAAATAGAATTTCGACCCGGGATTGGAAAATTACCAAAATACCCCTGCGTTCAATTTTCACTATTCTGAATTTGGATCAATTTTGAGCAATAATTGAGGATTATTAAGTGGATAATGATAGGAATTATTGAAAGACCAAAATGCCCCTAATGGATGAGGACAATTGTGGGCCATTAGATCAAGGGCAAAATGGTCCAACGCGCAAGATCGCGACATGTGGTAATCAACTTCTGACCATTGAAGATTATTTGACTACCTATCTCTCTCCTCCCCTCCCCCATTCGACCATTCTCCCCCTTTCTCCCGAACACACACACACACACACACTCTCTCTCTCTCTCTCTCTCTTTCTCTCTCTCTCTCTCTTTCCCTCTCGGCCGCGTGATCACGACCGCCGCCACCGCCCACCGCCGGTCACCGCTCGACCACCATCCCCACCTCGCCACTCTCTCTCTCTCTCTCTCTCTCTCTCTCTCTCTCTCTCTCTCTCTCTCTCTCTCTCTCTCGTCTCTCTGACCCGTTCGGCAAGGACAGCAGAATCGCCGCCCTCGCGCCGCCGCCGATTTCGCCGCACGTCGGCGATTGGCTGCTCATTCCCAGTTGACTTAGTGTTGTTTGGAGCCCAGTTTATGGTGAGTGCTAATTCCTAAACCTAGATTAGGACTATTTTGCTTCTCTAGATAGGTTTAGATGATTTTTGGGGTTAATTAGGTTTGGTTTAGACTTAATTATGGGCTGGTAGTTATTAGGTGATATTGTGACATATGTGGGAGTTAAATGAACCCATTTGAAGGTGGATTAATGCCCTAAAGTGGGCTGTTTTGAGGCCGCCCTTATAGATCCGAATTTGCACTAATTTAGCTGGGTTTAGAATTAATTGAAACTTGGCCATGTCTGATTGATGGGTGGTTGATTAGTGCCCTTTGGTTGTAACATCCTGGATTTTGACCCGTTACCGGGACTAATAAAGTGTGCATTAATTCTCGTTTGATTTTAGTAAGTCTCGCCCGGACTTGATCAATTACGGGATACTGACCAAATGAGAAAGGCTAAATAGGAACCGGTACGTGGACCGAGGAACTGATCGTGGTTGAGTACCGATTTCGAGAAATGTTGAGGGACTATTTTGAACCAATACGGGACGATCTTAAGAAAATGACGGATTGATATAGTCAGTAACGTGCGATCGGATCGCGGGTGATTCCGCACGACCGAAAGTACGTCTGACAAACTAATCCTAAATTTAATCCAAACGATCGCGACCCCTAGTACTAGCGATACTTCCTCTCATTCTTCCAAAATTTGAGGCTATCACGACTCGGACAATCCTAAGTCGATACGCGTAACACTTAAATAGCCGCTCATTAGTGAGAGACCCTAAAACTGCAAACGAGCAAATTTGATCGTGATATTAGACCCGAACTTCGATATCAAAATTTCAAGGATAATTACGACTATTTTGCAAGACGGACATCATTTTAGAGTGGCCATACATGTTTAGGACTAGTACGGCGGAAAACTGAAAATTCGGCAGAAATTGAGAAAATTACAATTTTGCCCCTGGGGACCCCGATGTTCGTTTTCGAGGCCAAACGAAATTATTTTTCGAAACCGATGCCATTTTGGAGTGGCCACGCATGTCTGGAGTGCGTACGATCGAAAATTGGAATTTCAACCCCGGAACAAAAATTTTCAGTTTTGCCCCTCCAAACTTTTGGACTGATTTTTGAGGGCTTAAAGAATGATTTTTAAGGATCCAACACCATATTATGCTTGCCACGCATATATAGGACCGATATGGACAAAAATTAGAATTTCGGTCCAGGATAGGAAAATTACGAAAATGCCCCTAGGCCATTTTTAATTAATTCCGAATTTTGACCAAAGTTGGGGGATTAACTAAGGTTAAGAAGACTAAACCAGGTCTGGTCAGCCTTGGGTTAGGGATAAATGACTATTTAACCCCTAAATTATTGGATAAGGACCATTGGTGACTATAGGATTAGGGGCAAAGTTGTCCTAAGGCATTAGATTGTGACACATGGATCCCACTAAGCTATCTTTGACCCTATTTAACCTGAATTCTCTCTCTTCCCCCCCCCCCATTTTTCTTATCAGCCGAGACCCCCATTTCCCCCTTTTCCTCGCCGATTCTTCCCATTGACATCACCACCGCCGGAAGACCAACCACCGCCAGAAGCCGGGAAGCCACGCCGCCGGCCACCGTGCACCACCAGCCGTCACCTCAACCACCATTGACCTCTCTCTCTCCTGGACCGCCATCCTCAGCCCTCGTCCTAGCTTCAAGCCGAGAAGACCAGCAGCAAATCACCATCGCTTGTTGCCGCCGTGACCGCCGGCTTGCCCCCGGAACGCCGCCGTCGATTTTTACCGCGTGTCGGTGATCGACCGCTCATTCTCGTCGTCTCAAGTTAATTTAGGCGAGTATAAACCCCTAAACCCTTAATTAGTCTAATTGTGCTTTCTAAGGGTAAATTATGGGTTAATTAAGCTTATTTAGGACCTAATTAGGTTTATTTGGGTGTAGGATGATTAGGATAGGTCATTAAGGCTTAATAAGATTGTGTTAAGTATGGTTTAATGTCCAAATAATGCCCTATTCTGGTACTGTTCACACATAACCGAGATTGTGCAATTTGCTTAAGTGTTGCACTAATTGGGTTCAATTGCTAAGGACTTTGAATTGGATATTTTAGGGACTAATTAGGCTTAATTAAGGCTTAATTAAGTGTATTTGGTTGTTGGGTGATTAGTGATTGTGATTAGAGCTTTATGAGATGGTTTAAACATGGTTTAGGGCCTAGTTGATACTCAGACCTGGTACTGTTCATCCAGTACCGAAAATGCCTTAATTTATCCAAGTTGAGTATTTAATGGATGATGGATTAATGACAAGGATTTAGGCATTTTAAGGGTCGATTGGGACTTGAATAAATTATATCGAATGACCCCGTGATAGTGAGAATGAGGACTAAAATTGATTTGCCCAAGGCGGGCCTTAGGCGCACTAAGTTGTTTTGGAAAGATTGCGTGGATTGAATGTCGGATTGATGGGATTAGAATGGAAATAATTGGGAATGCAGGGAATGCGTTGAAATGGTTTAATTGGTGGATGATCGTGATTGGCATTTTGACATGGATAATTGACTTTGCATTCTCGGACATGCGGTTCGCAAAGTATGTTATGATATAGTTGAAAATTTGGTGCTTGGATGTGCATGCCTGAGTTTTATCAAATGTTGGCCTTCAGGTCGGGCCTACGGGTCGCTTTATTAAACTGTGGCCTTTGGGTCGGACCTACGGGTCGTTTTATCAAATATTGGCCTTCGGGTCGAGCCTACGGGTCGTTTTATCAAATGTTGACCTTCAGGTCGGGCCTACGGATCGCTTTATTAAATTGTGGCCTTCGGGTCGGGCCTACGGATCGTTATATTCAATTGTGGGCCTTCGGGTCGTTATAGTTGTGCACGATTTATATTGGATTCAAATGCCTAACCTGCAGGGCTATGAGACAGTGAATTGGGCTGTGGGCCCAAGTAAATTATATTGATATACTGGTTTATTGCTTAATGTGTTTGAATTACCTGTCTGGAGGTGCACATTAGTCTAGTTTTGGATTAGGGGTTGGTAGTTGCTGAGTTTTTCTCATGGTTGTTGTAAAATTGATGTTTCAAACCCCCGACCATGAATTTCAAAGACGCGCCGTTACGTTTCGGGATCCCCTCCCATATTGAACGCACGATGACGGTTCATCCAGTAGGGAATGACGAAATGTACCTTAGACACTATACGTTAGTTTGGGTAGACGTAGGCTTAGCTCACTATGAGACCCATGAGTACCTAGCTTGGTGTTTCCGGGACCATTTTGGAGATGAGTTCGGTCCCATTAGGTCTGCCGATGTTCCGTTTGTAGGAGAGGGTCAACTGGACCGTCAGTGCCCAAATGGTGATGTAGTAGATGTTGATATGGAGGGTAATCTCGACTCTGAGGTTGAGTACGAGATTGTGGAGGACGAGGAGGAGCATGAGGAGCTAGGTGGAGTAGCTTTTGAGCCCGAGGTTTTGGACCCAGATCGATGCAGTTGGATGCAGAGGCCCCCAAGCCAATGGACGTGGATAAGGCAGAGAAGCAGGATCTTGAGCCAGAGACCGAGTCTGAGGCCATGAGTTCCGAGGAGGAGCCGGAGTAGTCCGAGAGTTCCTCTGAGTCGTCAGGCTCTGATCCTGACTGGGTACCCTAGGTTAGACCTCAGTTGTAGGAGCGAGGGCCGATGCTTTTTGACTGTAACCCTCCTGTTGGTAGTTGACCCCGGCCGCTGATCCCTTTTTGTCTTAATGGCCCTACTGTTGTATCTTTTGTTGTAAATGGATATTGTACATAAGTTATAGTAAAGAATGTTTATCTCGTTTCAAATTGTTCGTAAATTATTTATCTGGTGCTATTCATGGTTACTTTGTTTATTGTCCGAGTGTATATATATATTATATATACGTCGTTTTCGCATGCGTCGTGTTTTCTCTGATTTGGATTTTCGGGTCGGTGACGTAGCCTGGGAACGTCGCACTACAATTTCGACCTGTAAGCAGGATGTTGACACTTCATGAGGTACGGGGCGTGATATTTGTACTCAATTGCATGATGCCATGCCGCCTAGTGGTGTGACCGACTAATGTGGTGTGCAATTGGCCATTGTTTTGGCATGAATTATGGTGCCCGAAAATGTGAACTTTGTGTTGAGCTTGCTAGCATGTTAATTGGGCACGTGTGGCATAAATTGAGTACGTATTGATTTTATTGAGTTATGTGCTCGTGATTGTAATTGAGTGTTCATATTACATGGCCACACCTTTCGTATGCTGAGAATGGGCATGAGACGATATTGTGCGAGTATGCATGCCTGACATGAGCATGTGTGATCACCCTAAATGCCCTGATGCATTTACGCTAGGCTCAGATAAAATTGGCAGGTGTGCCGTGTGATCACTTAAGTGGCCTTCAGGTCGATGCCATCTTGATGCGTTTACGTGGGACGATGCCCGGTTCGTCTGGAAGATTAAGGAGATCGGTGTTGCGTCTGATGCGTTTACGCGGGCTAGAGACACCGGGCCATATGTGCTTCGGCGCGAGCCGTGAAGTGTTGTTGGCCTTCGAGTCGTGGCTTTCGGGTCAATTTATCAACTGTTGACCTTCGGGTCGTGGCCTTCGGGTCGATTTATAAATTGAAAAAGGAGCCGTGTGCCAGAGTGCATCGTTTGAGCTAGAGCATGAGCATGGCAAATGTGTGCCAGAGTTTGTGGCTAATGTGCATATCGGTGATTCGTGTGTGAGATTGGCACATTTGAGCATGAGCATGCATGTGGCGTACGTGTGACTAGTGTGTCGCGTATGTATTGTGATTTATTTTAAAATGCCTAACCTACAGGGTCAACGAGATAGGTGATCTGGGTCCAAAGGCCTAGGACAATTGTCTATCTTACTGATTGTGTACTGGTTGTTGTGTTTTATTCGCCTATCAGGAGGTGCATGTTAGCCTAGTTTAGGTTTAGGGGTTGTTACTTGCTGAGATTCGTCTCACGGTTGTTGGAAATCGACATTTCAGACCCCCGGCAGTGAGGATGGCGGAGGCACCCGTGCGTTTCAGGATTCCCTAGTTCATCGAGAAAACTATGTCTATACATGTCGCACCTTTTTTACCAAGCCTCGCCTTAGCTCAGTATCCTCGGGTCACTGTCCCTTTTTGTTTAGTGACCGTTGCTCAACTTAGTTCTAGTTATTTCTCTAGTAATGGATATTGTATATATTTCTGTAGTAATGAAATGTATATGTTTTTAATCATATCATTTTTTTTGTATTATGCTATCCATGGTTGTCTTGTTTATTGTACGGGTGTATATATAGTATATACGTTGTTTCCACATGTGTATTGATCTCTGTGCATTGGGCGTTGGGTCGGCGACGCTTCCTAGGACGTCACAATAAAATCGACCTCGGATGGGATGTTCGCGCTTCTTGGGGTACGGGGCGTGACATCATAAATATGTTTATCTATTTTGCAGAAGAAAGCAAAAGGAGTCTAAACCAATCAATGGTTTCAGAATCCCTAATAAAGTTGTCAAATAATCGAGGAAAGTATTACTTCCAATTCAATTTTTCCGTTGATATTCCCTAATGTGCTTTTCTTTTTATCATCCCTATGGAGACAGAAAAGGGAACAACAAAAAAAAATTCCTAGTGGAATCAAAGAAAAATATGCAAACAAGAAGGATCTTGGTAAGTTGATCAGACAGGTATCCCTAAATTGTAAGTGCATGTGTTAAAGAAGTTGCTTTTCTAAGAGAAAATCAAATTTCTTCTTCCCCAAGTAGAATAACAGTAAGACTGAAAAAAACAAAACATATTGTTTTGAAAAGAAAATACCTCATAAAAAATTTTAAATCAAAAGTTTTGAAACACGCTTTTTTTAGAATGTATTAAGTATCAAAATTCCTTAAAAGGGATAATTTAACAAAAGGCTTTGAAAAATTTCAAAAAAAAAGGTTTGCATCAAATCGAATGGAAATACCTTCAAATGATAAAAGGTAAGCCATCTTCAAACACGTTCCCTGTACACTCAAAGTCAAAGTGAAAAAGTGAGAAAAACTCATCCGAAGGAAATAGGGGATATTTGCAATGATTACATAGATTGAAATGATGAAAGACAGTCATTTCACTATCCTAAACACATACTTACCCCTTGCAAACCAAATTTGAGCCAAAACAGTAGAGAAATTTTTTCAAAATAACCCTGTTAAGAATCACTCCACATTGGGGCAAATTAGGAGGTTTGTGATTGACAGCTATGGAGAATAGCATCAAGAAAGATTTTATTGCATACTCTCGCATTAATCTTTCTGCATTAATCTTTCTGTGATAACTTCAGATGAAGTCATATGGAAGCTCAATACATCCCAAGAGGAAGAAGAGCAATTCATTTATTATATCCAAACACATTACCTTTGGCAAAGCACAATTGAGTCTGAAAATTCATTTTAGAAACCTAAATTAGTGATAATCTCTTCACACTGGAGCATGAGCATATAATCTGCTTTAATAGATAAGAAATAAAAGGACATCACACAGAGTCCTTATAATTCAAAAAAATCAAAGGTAAAAGAATCTGGGGCATGAAAAAGCAGTGTGCTTGGTAAAAGTAAGGCCAAATGTCCAAGAAAAATGAAAAAAAAGAGAGTTCAAAAGAAAGCTCGAAATGACAAAAAAAGTCATGACAAAGCAAAGTCAAGATCATGAGAGATCATAGATCATAACAAGTGAGAATGAGCAAAAGAAAAGATATTATAATGAATGTTTAGGGGACTTTAATGATCGTAAAAGAAAGATCCCTAGTAGACAATAGAAAAATGGTGGTAATGCCAAGAAGATCACAAATTTCATAAGAACCATGAATTCAAACAAATGATCCTTTTTTTAGCCTACCCAATACCAACAATACAACCTCTCCCCAAAGACTTTTTAGATTGGGATGTTGAGAGTAGAAAAATGACTTTATGGCAAAAAGTCTTCACTCAAAGAAGTGTATGTAATAGTATCTTGTTTTGTCCTCGAGGTTCTTAACTTGCAGACCCGAAGTCAGATATGATGAAATCCTTTTTCTTAGCCTCAAAATGCCTATCTTTAAATAGCCATTAATCGAGCTAATATTACAGTCCTCCGAAATACCTTATTGGATCAATTGGATTGTATACATTATGGATATCTCTAAACACCTAAGGATTGATTAAGGGAGATAAAGTTGAGGGATATCAGATAAGACCCCTTTCAATTAAATAAAAAAAAGACCAAGTTCATAGATTGAGAATGAAAGTCTTCCAAACGATCATTTCAATTATTTCTTGAAAGATTGCAAGCATTTTGTTCAAATAATTCCTCGAAAAGGAAATTTGATTGTCTGAAATGCATTAATGTAGACAATGCACATTTCCAGACCAGGTTTTAAAAGTTTCTGATCAACTTAAAATCAAGTTTTCAAATAGTTTGTGGTAAGCTAA
Organism: Syzygium jambos; assembly: GCA_031216235.1. Lineage (NCBI taxonomy): Eukaryota > Viridiplantae > Streptophyta > Magnoliopsida > Myrtales > Myrtaceae > Syzygium > Syzygium jambos. The sequence goes on from CM062226.1 coordinate 20,494,186, forward strand.
AAAAAATTCATGTTTCAAATAGTTTTGATTAATTTCAAAACTACTTTTCAAAATAGTTTTTGGTCAACTAAAAACCATACAAAGGTTAGTGAAATCTCAAAAATCACATAACTCGTGGTCAAAGCATTCATTATTTGAAGTCTTCCTAAAGTCCTACAGGCGAGAAGCCCCTAGACAAATTCAAAGTCCTATAGACGAGGAACCACTAGGCAAATTCAATTCCTACAGGCGAGGGGCCCCTAGGCAAATTCAAAATCTTACAGGCGAGGTGTCCCTAGACAAATTTAAGTCCTACTAATGAAGAACCACTAGGAAAATTCAAGTCCTATAGGCGAGGAGCTCCTAGGCAAATTTAAGTCCTACAGGCAAGGAGCTCCTTGGCAAATTTAAGTTCTACTAGTGAGGAACCACTAGGCAAATTTAAGTCCTACTGGTGAGGAACCACTAAGCAAATTCAAAGTACTACAGGCAAGGAGCACCTAGGCAAATTCAAAGTCCTACAGGTGAGGAGTCCCTAGGCAAATTCAAGTCCTACTGGTGAGAAATCACTAAGCAAATCCAAAGTCCTACAGGCGAGAAGCCCCTAGGCAAATTCAAAGTCCTACAGACAAGAAGCCACTAGACAAATTCAAGTCCTACATGCGAGGAGCCCCTAGGCAAATTCAAAGTCCTACAGGTGAGGAGGCCTTAGGCAAATTTAAGTCATATTGATGAGGAACCACTAAGCAAATTCAAGTCTTACAAGCGAGGAGCTTCTAGGCAAACTAAAATCTTATAGGCGAGGAGCCCATAGGTAAATCCAAAGTCCTACAAGTAAGGAACCCCTAGGCAAATCCAAAGTCCTACAAGCGAGGAGCCCCAAAATAAATTCAAAGTCCTATAAGTGAGGAGCCCCTAAGCATATTCAAGTCCTACAAGCGAGGAGCCCCTAGGCAAATTCAAGTCCTATTGGTGAGGAACCACTAGGAAAATCCAAAGTCCTACAGGCGAGGAGCCCCTAGGCAAATTCAAGTCCTACAGGCGAGGAGCCCTTAGGCAATTTCCAGAATACTCAAGCAAGGAGCCTCAGGTATTCATGGTTTGTGAGTTCGTCCATAAACCACGAAATCAGAATAATCATCATAATCATCACCACCTCAATTCATGCCCTTGGATAAGCAACAAAGAGATACTCACAAACAGCTAAATTTCTTTCCCTTAATTATTAAGAACCTTTCAAAATATGTTCTGAAAAGAGAACATTTGGATTAGATTACGAATTTCAAAAGCAAGATCCCTAATCAATTGTTGTCAAATTTTCATCTTATCTTATTCATTGAGTCGACTAAAAAATCAGGTGTCATCTAATCTTTGAGATCATCCTCTAATGAGCTTAATCCTAAATAGGAATGTCGCGACCTACCTCTTGAGGGCCAAACTCGATAAGGCGGATTTAGAGGTAAGTGTTCATGAAACAGTCCATACGGTACATCATAAAAGATGGCTCATCCGTACAGTCCATTGTTCATGAACGTGAATCTTCCTTAATTCTAAGTACGACAAAGTAAAACCCGTAACTCGTCGGGTGTTTATTACAACACAAATTGAAAACCCAAGACATGATCGGGGATGAATGAATTGAATATAAATTGAAACCGGATATTATATCGGTCTATCGCCTTGGTCTTTTACAATTTTGGATTGTCCTCCCATGGTCCGCCTCTCGAGTGTCGACGTTTATATTCACAACATACATTCACGACAGACAATGTACAAAGGAATAACCAAAGAAAAGCAATGGTGCAAACAATTCACTAATCAAGCACGGGCCTCGGGATCGGCCTTTGTTTTTCATGCATTTAGATTCACCACCCACCTAATCATCTAACATTATTTGATTAATGGTTAACGATAATAGGCTACCATTTGCATTCACAAAATGGCAACTCATATCAATTAACCTCTAAAATCGGGTTCCAAATGACCATAATGGGCTATCCGCCGAACATGCACCGGGCCTAACATTCATCTAACAAACACATCCATAGCAATGGAATATGCATGTATTCAGGCCCATGGGCCTTATTTCTCAACCAATCAAGCAATGGGAAGTGAGCTTCATAAGGAGACCACTTATTTAGTTATTATCTAATTCGGGTTGCTTCTGTTCATATGTGACTAACTAACCTAATGATGTTCGAATGAAATGATTAAGGTGTCATTAGAAAGCTCATGTCATGAGGATCAAAAGTTAAGAAGACCATTTTTTCTAAATCCCTACTGATTTTCACGAAAATGACAAATTCATTCTCGGTGACAGACTGGACTCAGTTCTACTAGGGATTTCAAAATAATGGCGGGAAAAATAACAAACTTTTATCAAAACCATGTGAAAAGTTTTATATAGTTAGGATTCTCCGTGTGTGACAACTTTCATGTTTTAAGTTTTTGCTAAAAAGCCCTCCAAATTTTTATAAAATTCAATTTTCACAAAGGACTCAACTGTAAATCAAATTTTAACCCGAGAAGGCCTTATATGAAATTTTAAGCAAATTGGCCCTCTAAAAATTGCTATTAGGCCCTCAAAATTTCTAGAAAACATAATGAGACCCCAAGGAACAACTTTATAGTTTTGATTTTTTACATAGGAGGACTCTAACTTTATCAAATTCGGAGAAACATCTTTTGGATTCCAAAGGAATGAAAATCAAATATAAACACACATACTGATTAAATCATAAAAATTCCTTTTGAAAAACCAATGAATTCCGATTTTCATGAAATTAGTATCACTAGAAAGATCTCGATCTCAGTGTGAACTTTTATGAAGAAAACTTTTTCATATTTTGAACACATGAATTTATAAAAATCGAAAAACACATGAAGATCAGTCAGAAACTAGTATATCACCGGATCTATGCATATATGACATTGCAGATCGTACAATCCTAACATGCTTGGAATTTTATGAAAATTTTATGATGAATAGATTAAGATGTGTCCTACGACTTTCATGAAGAAAGTTTCTTCAAACAACAATCATAGAAAATCAGAAAAATCATAGAACAGCACAACATCAATCAGGAAATCATAAGAATAGACTTGAACATCACATTTCAGATTCTGATCCTAACTTTCAAAAGAGTTTTGACATAGTAAACTAAGTCTGATTAAGGCATGCAATGTATCAAATCGAAGCTTGAGACGTTTTTTACGACTCTCTAGTTTGTCACTTCGCAAAATTTCGACATTAACGAGCTGAAATCAGATCTCAAACATGCAGGTTTCTCTGTACGCGAATTTAGAGAATAGCATCCAAGTGTACTTACCTTGTTTAATGATGCTTCAACACGCAATCGAGCAATCCGAATTCCGTATACAGAACAAGAGCAGCATGGAAAAGTCTCGAAAAGCTCGACAAACCTATGAGAATAGAGTGCACAAGCTATAGTGAGAACCGACTCGATTTCGCGCTAATGAACTAATAACGAAAAATCAAGTAGATAGAAACGATCTAGTGGCTGTTCAGCGGGAAGCTAGCCACCACAGCCACGTGAAGACACCAAGGAATGCTACTGGAGGTTCGGGAACGCCGAAAGGATCGCTGATCAGCTGATTTGGCCGATTGAACCTGCTGATTCAATCACCAGCGACTATGCTGGTGATGTTGCCATGGAGGAGACCTCGTTGGACTAAGGAGTTTCGGCCACCAGCAAGGACAGCTGATCTCGCGACCAGCCTTGTGTCATCGTGGAGGACGACGGTGAGGCGGTGGCTAGCCGGAAAACAGCCAGCGAAGTGGTGAAAAGGCCGGTGATCGAGAGAGAGAGAGAGCGAGAGAGAGAGAGAGAGAGAGAGAGAGAGAGAGAGAGAGAGAGAGAGAATTCAGATCTGAAAAATGAGAGTCCCCCTTCAATTTTGGAGGGAAAAAAACCATATACTCCCCTCAACTTTGAATCCTAGCCCTTAGATTGATCCAATGGCCTAGAATGCATCCTTAATGATTAAGAATATTCCTTAAGGGCTAAGGATTTGTGACATGGCATTATGGATGGACATGATCAATTCTAAATGAATGGTCATGATTGATTTGCTTATCCCCTAATTAATTTGCTTAATCCTTAAGGAAGGGTATTTTAGTAATTTCACTTAGGGGCATTTTCGTAATTTTCACTTAAGAGCATTTTTGTCATTTTTGGGCTCAAAGGGATGTGGTTGGCCTTGGCTGGTCAGAATGGACCGTCGATTGCTAGATTTTCGACAGGAAAATGGCCAATCCGATCAGACCGGTTCAATTCGAATCAAACCGGGTTGAACCGGTTTGTCCCAAGTTTGGCCAGGTTGAACCGTTTTAATCCTTGATTCCATTTGTTCCAATTTTGTACAATTTGATCTCTATCATGATTAATTGACCCCATTAATATTGAATTCGATCGAATTGGATTGAACCGATTTGAAATTCATGCATAATTTGATTGAATTTAACTTGTTTAGCTCAATTGTTCTTGAATTTGGGTAATTGCATGGCCAAGCTAGACTAAAAAATTTAATTGAAGTTCAATTAATCAAATTGAGCCTCAATTCATCAAATTGGATATTAGTCTAGAGTGGGTCAAGTTGAATTGCACTAATTAGACCAACTACTCTTAGACTTCTTGATCATCGGATTACTAAATTGATCAAATTGACTCAAATTCATGTAAATCTTCCAAAATTGATTTTGAATTTGGATTTGATATAAGAAATTAGGCTCATTCGTGTCTCAATTGCGCAAATCATGAAGAAATTATCCAAATCACTTATTAGGGCCTAAATTGGGGGTTTTTGCGTTTGGCTTGGAATTACAAAATTTGTTCCAAAATTAAATATAAGATGACCTCTTGATCAAATGTCGTGAAGAAAACTAACCTAAAAAATGACTAGAAATGAAATAATTTCATTTTTGGCCGATTTGAACCAAATTCCGCAAATTGGGAAAAAGTTGATTCTAAATCGATTTTTGTAAAATTTCAAATGCCAAAGGAAAATTGAATGTAAAATAAGATGATTTTTGGATTTTTGGATTTTTTAATTTTTTGGTCAATGGTTTGACCAAAAGTCAAACTCTAGTTGACTTTTCACTAGGAGCTTGATTTTATGATCAAATCTTTGACTTTTTCTGGAATGTCCACTTCTAAAGTGAAATTAAACTTGAAAGAAATCTTTTTATGCGAAAAGCCCCAATTTGATCCGGGGTTGACTTTTGGTCAAAGGGTTGACCAAAAAGTTAAAGTAAAAGTCAACTGTTTGACTTTTCGAGTTTTTGCATGAAATTAATAGAAAATTATTTACAGAAACTAGGCCAACAAATAGAATTAAAAAACGACACTTTTTGTTCAAGAAACGGGTTCCGTCGTGATCGGAAGCCATAATCTCGAATTTTCTACTTTTAATGACGTGTCGACTAAAAATTAGGTATCAATAGCTGTCCCTCTTTGAGTGGAAGTTCGAAGAGGTTCCGCTCAAAGACCAATTAGTACCTGTAAATTTTTAGTCGACTCCACTTGGGATATGAAAGAAAATAGAGACAAAGACATTTGATTAGAGTCTTATCTGAAGCACTTACCATTGGATTGTTAAGTCATTCACATGTTATTCTCTCTCTCATAGGGTGGAATGAAGGAAGAAAAAGAGAGAAAGAGTTTTGCAAGAAATCTATGGTTTAAGAATAACCAAGAGCCTAAAGGGCAAGGTTTAAGGGTGACCTAGAACCTAAGACAATGTTTAAAAACCAAAAGGATGGTATGAAAACCGAAAGCAATGTATGGTTTAGGATGACCAAAAATCGAAAATGGGGGTTATGGTTTAGGTTGACCAAAAATCAAAAATGGGAGGTCTGGTTTAGGCTGATCAAAAATCAAAAATAAGGGTATGGTTTAGGTTGACCAAAAATCGAAAATGGGGGGTCTGGTTTAGGTTGACCAAAAATCGAAAATGGGGGTATGGTTTAGGCTGACTAAAAATCGAAAATGGGGGATATGGTTTAGGTTGACCAAAAATTGAAAATGGGGGTATGATTTAGGCTGACCAAAAATCGAAAATGGGGGGTATGGTTTAGGCTGACCAAAAATCGAAAATGGGGATATGGCTTAGGCTGACCAAAAATCAAAAAAAGAGGTATGGTTTAGGCTGACCAAAAACCGAAAAATGGGGGTATGGTTTAGGCTAACCAAAAATCGAAAATGAGGATTATGGTTTAGGCTAACCAAAAATCGAAAATGGGGGTTATGGTTTAGGCTGACAAAAAAAAAGGGGGATATTGTTTAGGATGACCAAAAATCGAAAATGGGGGGTATGATTTGGACTGATCAAAAACTGATCCACTAGAGAAAGATATTTTGAAAGAAGTTCCGAAATTGTTTAATGACACATCAAATAGAATTGTTCACATTTTGGTAAAGGACACTGATTTCCTTAAGGGGAAATTTTAACAAAATGATATTTGAATAACCATTTAAAGAGTTTTAGATAAAAAATGCCAAATTGGAAATAACCTAATCAAAAAGGTCTTTCGCACTGGCTCTCATAAAGGCTTTGATTCTCATCCATTGATGTGGGAAAGCTATTCAATTCTCACTAGTGATGCCTCACGAACCTATGTCAAAGGTTTTCGGAAACGTTCACATTGAATACAAATTGATTGATCAGAAAGGTCTTTTAAAAGGACTGCAATATAGGCTTGGTCATGGGCTTACACAATGGGTATTTGCATTGAGGCCAAGAAAAGAAATATACCATCAACATCTTCAGCGGGTTTACAAGTCAAGAATCTTGAAGATAAGACAAGATAGGATTACTTTCACTCCTTTTAGCGGTAGTTTTTTTGTGAAATCTTCACGTCAACTCAAACCATCCCAATCGGAAGAGACTTCGAAGAGGATTGTAATGTCGGTTCAGGTTAGGCTCAAAAGGCTTGAAATTTTGTAGAAGGGGTTTGAAAGAGAAATGATGATTATCTTGGCATCATTACCAATTCATCCAAATTTGACTTCATTTGACTCTTGAAAACTAAATTGTCTCGAGAGTCCATTTTCCTTGCAATATAAGAGCTTTGCTCTTTTTAAGCATCTTTTGAAATGGGAATTTCGTTTTCATCGTTAACATGTTGCTTTTTGCTTTTGATACATTTTCTTTTTCATGGGCATCGACCTTGTTTTTACCAGGCACATTATTTTTTCATGCCCCCTAATATTTATCTTTTGAGCTCTTTGAACTCTCGAGACATTCTATACTTATTCACCAATTTTTCCAAATTTCCTTGATCAATCATATGCATTGCCCCAATGTAGGGAGATAATCAACATTTTGGGCTTTGAAACGAATATGCTTAAGGCTCAATTTGGCTAAGCAAGGGATGACTGTGTTTGGGTAGAGGAAAAGAATGCTCTTCTTCACTTTAGGATGTTTCGAGCTTCCATAAAGATCCACATGAAATTACCACAAGCAGGTTGACGCAAGTGAAAGCAATAAAATCTTTCTTAATCTTTTTCTCCAAAAATGATTAATCACAACTTCTTAACTTGCCCTAATGTGGGGTGATTTTTGATAGGGGTATTTTGAAAATTCTCCCTATTTGGCTCAAAGTGGCTAGTAAAGGATAAAATGAGTGTTTAGGATAGAGAAATGAAATGCCTTTTATCATTTCAATCCATATATTCAATGTGAACGAACCCTATGTCCTAAGACATAGTTTTTTTCGCTCAATTTTCTCAAAATGTGTATAGAGACGTGTTTGATTAAAGGTTTGTCTTTTATCATCCTAGGCATTTTCATTTGGCATTTTTGAGAAATCCCTTTTTTTGTTTTTTCAAAGGATCATTTGATCAAATCTCCCGTCTGTGGGGGATTCTGATGCATAATGTGTTTACCAATGCGTAAATGAACAATTTGAAGAATGTCATTTGAGATCTCTTGAAAAAAAATGATTTCAGATTTCTCTTACGATTATTTGAAATTTGAACTTGGAATATCCTTTTAGTTCAAAACAATATGTATAAGATTCCGCATCTAGGACTTGATAAAGCATTTGAAGACAATGGTTTCAAATTTACCTTGATTATGAAACCAAATTTTTTATCCAAAAGGTTTTGGAATGGAATGGTTTTGAAAGCTCATTTTTTAGAATTATTCGAAATATTTTTTCTTGAAAGATCTTTGAGAAAAAGGATACTTGTTCTATGTTGGACAATTGATCCTACAGGAATACAAAAGAAATCATGTCAATGAATATCCTTTGAAAGATGACAACTGGGAACAACACAACTTTACCCTTGTATTTTCCTTTCATTGATCGATGTCTTTCTATCAAGAGAAAGGAAATTGAGTCAATAAATGATATCAAAAGAGGTAAATTGGAACCAATGCAGCTTTACCCTTCATTTGAGTCCATGTAAACGACTCTTTGAGCTTTCTTAATTGTTGACAATTTAGTTGATTGTACTAAAGCCATTTGCCCCAATTGGACACTTTTTCATTCAAAGAATTTGGTATGTTCAATGCTCTTCCTTATTTGATTTCCATTATCTATTGTTTGAATCTTTTCTTTTATTCACCTTCATGTAAAAAAAAGATATGTCAATTTGGATTCTAAATAAATTTGAGCTTAAAAAAATGAAATGTTGCCTTTGATGATGACATCATCCTTTTGTCACGTCCATATTAGTCAACCGTCTTGACGCCTTATCTACAAGATAAATGGATGAACAAGTCAAATCAGATACAAGATATTCCCATTGGAACGAGTACTTTTACCTTTTTGAGACACTGCTCTTTGAGATCATTTTGATTAGGTAAATAGAAGCCAAATTTATGCATGATTGTTTGGAAATCATTTTTGAAAACAATTTCAAAAGTCAATTGAAAATCTAACCCTCAAATCCTTTAGTCCATTTTGATTTAAAAATCTAATCTTCAAAATTTGTTGGGGGATCAATTGCACATTCATGATATGCCCCAAAAATTAGTTTTGAAACCATGCCAGAAAATGTTTTAGGAACTTTGTCCTCATATCCTCGGACATCCTTGTTCCACAAATCTTTGAAACTAAAAAGTGTGCAGAAGTACAATCCTCAAAGTATCATCATAAGACTGGTTTGGTATACTTCGACACTGTAGACACCTAATTTTTAGCTGATGCGTCGTTAAAAGTAGAAAATTTGAGATTACGGTTTTCGATCGCGACGGAACTCGTTTCTTGAACAAAAAATGTCGTTTTTTAATTCTGTCTATTGACCTAGCTTTTGTAGACAATTTCCTATTCATTTCATGCAAAAACCCGAAAAGTCAAACGGTTGACTTTTGAGTTGACTTTTTGGTCAACTCTTTGACCAAAAGTCAACCCAGGGTCAAATTGGGGCTTTTCACATAAAAAGATTCCTTTCAAGTTTAATTTCACTTTATAAGTGGAAATTTCGGAAAAATTCAAAGATTTGATCACAAAATCAAGCTCCTAGTGAAAAGTCAACTAGGGTTTGACTTTTGGTCAAACCTTTGACCAAAAAAATTGAAAAATACAAAAATCCCAAAATCATCTTATTTTACATTCAATTTACCTTTGGCATTTGAAATTTTACAAAAATCGATTTACAATCAACTTTTTCCCAATTTGCGGAATTTGGTTCAAATCGGCCAAAAATGAAATTACTTCATTTCTAGTCATTTTTTAGGTTAGTTTTCTTCACGACATTTGATCTAGAGGTCATTTTTTTTCAATTTTTGAACCAATTTTGTGATTCCAAGCCAAACACAAAAACCCCCTAATTTTGGCCCTAATCAGTAATTTGAATCAATTTCTCATGATTGGCGCAATTGAGGCACGAATGAGCTTAATTTCTTATATGAAATCCAAATTCAAAATCAATTTTGGAAGTTTCACATGAATTTGAGTCAATTTGATCAATTTAGTGATCCAATAATTAAGAAGTCTAAGAATAATTGGTCCAATTAGTGCAATTCAACTTGACCCATTCTAGATTAATATTCAATTTGATGAATTGAGACTCAATTTGGCTAATTGGACTTCAATTAAATTTGTTGGTCTAGTTTAGCCATGCAATTACCTAAATTCAAGAACAATTGAGCTAATCAAGTTAAATTGAATCCATTTGTGCATGAATTTCAAATCGGTTCAATCCAATTTGATCGAATTCAATACTAATGGGATCAATTAATCATGATAGAGATCACATTGTACCAAATTGGAACAAATGGAATCAAGAACTGAACCAGTTCAATCAGGCCAAATTCGGGGCTAACCAGCTTAACCCGGTTTGATTCGAAATGAACTGATTCGATCGGACTGGCCATTTTCCGATTGAAAATCCGGCGATCGACAGCCACATCCTTAGCCAAGGCTGGCCACATCCTTTTGAGCCCAAAAATGACAAAAATGCCCTTAATTGAAAATTACGAAAATGCCCCTAAGTGAAAATTACCAAAATGCCCTTCATTAAGTATTAAACAAATTAATTAAGGGATAAGCAAATCAATCATGGCCATTCATTTAGAATTGATCATGTCCATCCATGATGTCATGTCATCAATCCTTAGCATTTAAATAATATTCTTAATCATTAAGGATGCATTTTAGGCCATTGGATTAATCTAAGGGCCAAAATTCAAAGTTGAGGGGGGTATATAGTGTTTTTTCCCTCCAAAATTTGGGGGGGACTCTCATTTTCAGATCTGAATTCTCTCTCCTCTCTCTTTCTAAACTCACTTTCTCTCTCTCTCTCTCTCAAAGCTCACGTAGCTCTCTCTCTCCTGCCCTCTCTTGGTCACTGGCCACCTCGCCTATTCGCCGGCCATTTTCCGGTGGACCATCGCCTCACCGACGTCCCCCATGGTGCCACGAAGCTAGTTGCAAGATCAGCCAAGCTTGCTGGTAGCTGGAGCTTCTCATTCCGGCGAGATCTCTTCCGTGGCAACATCACCGGCGTTGCCGCCGATGATTTGATCAGCCGGTTCAAGCGGCTAAACCGGCCAACCGGCGTTCCCTCCGGCAATCCAGAACCTCCAGCAGCATTCCTCGGCTTCTTCATGTCGCTATGGTGGCCGGTTTCTCGTTGAACAGCCATCGGATCACGCCTTTTGATTTGATTCTCTGTTTTTAATTCACTAGTGCGAGATCGAATCGATTCTTACTATAGTTTGTGCAATCTATTATCATAAGTTGGCCAAGCTTTCCCAGACTTCTCCGTGCTGTTCTTGATCTGAATACGGAGGCCGGATAGCTCGATTGCACGTCGGAGCATCGCTAAACAACGTAAGTGCACTTGGATGTGGTTCTGTGAATTCGTATCCAGGAAAACCTATATGTTTGAGATGCCGATCTCAGCTCGTTATTGTCGAAATCTTGCGAAGCGATGAACTAGAGAATTGTAAAACACGTCTTAAGCTTCAATTTGATATACTGCATGCCTCAATCGGACTTAGTTTGCTATGTCAAAACTCTTTCGAAATTTAGGATCAGAATCTGAAATGTGGTGTTCAGGTCTGTTCTGATGATTTCCTAATTGATGTTGTGCTGTTTGATGATTTTTCTGATTTTCTATGATCATTTTTTGAAAAAACTTTCTTTACGGAAGTTGTAAAGCACATCTTAATCTGTTCATCATAAATTTTCATAAAATTCCAAGTATGTTAGCATGGTACGATCTGTAATGTCATCTATGCATGAATCGGGTGACAAACTGGTTTCTGATTGACCTTCGTGTGTTCTTCGATTTTCATAAATTCGTGTGTTCAAAATATGATAAAGTTAGAGTCCTTTTTTGCAAAAAATCAAAATTAAAAAGTTATTCATTGGGGTCTCATTATGTTGACTGAAAATTTTGAGGGCCAAATAGCAATTTTTGGAGGGTTAATTTGCTTAAAAATTCATATAAGGCCTTCTCGGATTAAAATTTGATTTGCAATTGAGTCCTTTTTGAAAACCGAATTTTATAAAAATTTGGAGGACTTTTTAGCAAAAACTCAAAACATGAAATTTGTTGCACATGGAGAATCCTAACTGTCCAAAAATTTTCACGCGGTTTTGATAAGGTTTGTTATTTTTCCCGCCATTATTTTGAAATCCTTAACAGAATCGGGTCCAGTCTGTCACCGAGGGTAAATTTGTCATTTTCGGGAAAATCGGTGAGGATTTAATTAAACGGTCTTCTTGACTTTTGATCCTCATGTTATAAGCTTTCTAATGAAACCTGAATCACTTCATTTGGACGTCATTAGGGTAGTTAATCACATCTGAACAGAAGCAATCCGAATTAAATAATAACTGAATAAGTGGTTTCCTTATGAAGCCCACTTCTCATTGTTTGATTGGCTTCGAAATAAGGCCCATGGGTTTGAATGCATGCTCATTCTATTACTATGCATGTGTTTGTTAGATGAATGTTAGGCCCGGTGCATGTTCGGCGGGTAGCCCATTACAGTCATTTAGAACTCGACTTTAGGGGTTAGTTGATATAAGTTGCCGTTTTGTGAATGCAAATGGTAGCTCATTATCGTTAACCATTAATCAAATAATGTTAGATGATTAGGTGGGTGGTGAATCAAAACGCATGAAAAATAAAGGCCGATCCCGAGGCCCGTGTTTGATTTGTGAATTGTTAGCACCATTGTTTTTCTTTGGTTGTTCCTTTATGCATTGTTTGTCGTGAATGAATGTTGAGAATGTAAATACCGATACCCGAAAGGCGATCCATGGGAGGATAATCTGAAATGGTAAAAGACCAAGGTGATTGACCGATGTCCAATCCGGTCTCCATTTGTATTCATTTGATGATGGCGATAAACCGATGTCCAATCCGGTTTCAATTTGTACTCACTTCATTCATCCCCAATCATGTCTCGGGTTTTTCAATTTGTGTTGTTATAAACACCTGACGAGTTACGGGTTTTCACTTTCTCGCAATTAGAATTAGCTCGTTTTTTCAATTTTCGAGTGTTTACTTTACGAAATATCTTTCAATACAATTGATTGTTTCTTTCTTTTTCTAGACTAAGATAGGATTAGTTTAGAATCTTAAATGAAAATACAAAAACAAGATACATGATCACCTAGTGGACTAAGACTTTAAACATGAAAATGGTAAAAAACAAATGCATGACATTTTAGATAACAACCATGTTAAGTTTAGCGGTACCGAAAGGGTGTTAATAGAAATATTAACGTAAGCTAGTCCCCGAACCTTTGATCTCTGATTTTTGTAGAAACCGAAATGAAATTCCCGCATTTTGGTTGGGTATTCTAGCCGACCGACCTAGGCTAGTGGCGACTCCTAAAAAAAAGATAAAATCGATCCGCTGTCACGCGAGATATGGATTTAAGGAAGATCCACGTTCATGATCAATGGATCATATGGATAGCCAAAAGATTTATACTTCAATAAAATCATTTTTTATGATGTGCCATATGATACGTCTCATGAACACTTATCTCTAAACCCCCCTCATCGAGTTCGGCCCTCGAGGGGTAGGTCGCGACAGACACGATCTTAATAAAACGTACATATGCCTTCTTTTTGAAATTCAAATGATAAGGCCGTATTACAATATATACTACCTTGGACCAACGGCTCAAGATCCAAGTGTCCATTACAAATCAAAGATTGAATTGAAAGAATCAATTGAACTAACATATTGATCCCGCGCAGGGGCAAACAAATGAAGCAATAACGAATGCAACAGACTTAGAAGAAAGGTAAGAAGCATCCCTATTTAGCAAGGTTGATAGGTGCTTTGGATGATTCAACTTTATCGTGGACTAAGATAGCGTCAATAAAGTTTTCATTAAAGAGATCTGCCATAAAGTCGAAGGAAATCTCTTCTTCTTGTAACATCACGGGAGGTCCGGAAAATGTCTCTTTCAAATATGGAGGTAACAATCTCTATCGAATGTTTGTCTTTTTATTTTGGTATTTGCGATCACCTTGGTCCTCATAGCTTCCATGGTAACCTAGACCTTTCTTGTTCCTCTTGATAACAACTTCAATTGTTTTCAAGATGCCTTGGGAATACTTGCCTAAGCCTTTTCCAAGAGCATACCCATTTTCAAGCAACACCTTGCTAGACATCATGGCGGGCTTTGACATTTGAGGAATTTGCATAATCGCTCCAATAGGCACATGTGCAATGGAGATCAACCCGAAGGAGTGACAATTTGATTCTTCCTTGATTTCCGGCTCAACATATGGAATGGCGATGTCATGGAACACCTTGAAATCCATCTCAGCATGTATGGTTATGAGCTTGCCATCTACCACAAATCTCACTTTTTGGTGAAGGCTTAAGGGCATAGCTCCGGCATTATGAATTCACGGTCTACCAAGGAGCAAACTAAAGTTGCTTGGTATATTTAGTACTTGGAAAGTGAGCAAGAAAAGAACAGGTCCAATCATGAGTTCCAACTCAATTTCGGCTATAGTTTCTTTCTTCATTCCATCGAACGCTCGCATAGGTGTTTTGACGGCTCGAATTCTATCTTCATTTATTCTCAATCGTCGTAACGTAGCCAATGGGCATATGTTTAGGGCCAAGCCATTATCAATGAGAACTCGCAACAAAATCATGTCACGATGTTTTACGGATATGTACAACGCCTTATAATGGGAACGCCCTTCGAGAGGGAAGTCCTCATCGGAAAAAGAGATTTGATCCTTCAAGAGGATTGCCCTAACAAATTTTTCGAGTTGAGCATCATCAATGGAATCGGGTACATGCACTTCATTCAACACCTTGAGCAAGGCATTCTTATGTTTCTCGGATGACTTGAATAAATCCAATAAGGAGATTTGGGCAGGCATCTTCCTTAATCGGTTCACTACGTTGAATTCACTAGTCTTCACCACAGCTAGAAATTGCTTAGCATCCTCTTCAGTCACGGCTTTCTTTTCGATTCCTTCTTTGGGTAGACAACAACGACCCGATCGAATAACGTCATCAATTTCATTTGTTCCGTACTTCCATAGAATAGCTTTTTTGTCAAACTTGGAAGTAACTTCAATAGTTATTTCTTCGCCTTCCAATAATGGTGGTAATTCAATCACAATGGACTCAAAATCATCCCTCGTGATCTCAATTGACTCAAAGTCTTCAACTAACAAATCAATAACGATAGGTTCCACACCCATCGGCTTGATTTCATAATACGCGGCTTCTTTAGACAAGTTAACCACTACGGGTTCAATACCCATCGGTTTGCTCTCATGATCATTCTCTTCGGAGAGGTTAATTGCAACGGGAGTGATCATAGCCACCATCTCGTCATCATCCACTCCTCCCTATCCGTCGGGGACAATATCCTTCAAGTCAATAAAGAAACTTGGCAGAGGTAAATATTTGACAAAAAAGTCGTATTTCCCACTTGGTTGACCTAGAGTATCAACCACTTCACCATGCTCACGAGCGGCTGCTACAAATTCACAATCCCAATGAGCTCTTCTAGCACTAAGCTCATAATCCATGTCAAAAACATGCTCCTCGTCTTCATTAACGGGTATAGATTCAAAGACTTTAGATATGTGATCCATGTTTTCATCATTCATGCCTCTCCATCCATCAGGAATGATATCCTTTGGGTCAATGAAGAAGCTTGGAGGTGGCATGTATTTGACATAAAAGTCATACTTCCCGCTTGGTTGGCCTAAGGTATTTACTACTTCTTCGCACTCACGAGCAATCTTCATGAATTCATAATCCCAATGGGTTCTTTTGACATTGAGGTTGGAATCCACATCGGAAACAATTTCTTCATCTTCTTTGAATAGAAAATCATCGTCAACAACTTCTAAAGCTTCTATTTCTTTGGTCAAGATTTTGACGGATCCATCTCCATTCTCCTCCTCTTCTAACTCATAAAGGAAATTCTCAGACGATACATCAATCATAGCCGTCATCATCGTGGCATCTGATTCTTCTCCCATACACTGGATAAGCCCCATGTCAATTAATTTGGAAATGCATATCAACTTTTCTTCTTTCGAGGTGTCACCTCCTTTTTCATAATATCCAGCTAGCATCAAGATCTCATACAACTTTGGTACATCCACCATAAAAGACTTCTTATCTTCATTCATATCTACCATATTCACACATTGGGTATGATTGGGCAATGGATTTTGTTGTATATTCAGTTCAGGATACTTAAAAGACAAGATCCCTTTGTCAATCAAGCTTTGAACCTTAATTTTCAATACTAGGCAATTATCGGTGCTATGGCGTTTCTTGCCCATGTGGTACTCACATGATTTCGTAATGTCAAACACAACGAACTTTGGAGGATTATCTCAGGGGACTTCTTTTGCAACCATTCTCGTCTCAAGAAGCATGGGTAGAAGCTTTGATAGTGGTCTTGGTAAAGGTGTAAACTGACGAAGTGGGTTATACTTACGTGGCTTCTTATTGGACTCATGATGTAGTTGAATATAAAGCATGTCCATTTTCTCATCACGTCCTTGGTTACATTCTTCATTCCTAGAAGATTGCTTGATTTTAGACTTTTGCTCTTTGTATTTTCGTTTTCCCTCATCCTTCGAATTAATGTCATTTGTCTCCAATCTGGTGCTAGACAGTAATTCCATAGCAATTTGATTCACACGATCCATGAGACGTATCAACATGCCACGCATTTCGTTAACTTGACTCTAAAGATCCGCAAGAGTAGGCATAATTTTGGTCGGAAGCAGTAAAGTTATGAATGCTTCAAAGTCTGCAAATGTGGTAGTTATTTCATCAATTCGGTTTTCCAGATCGGCAATTCGATCGTTCTATTTTTCGATATCCATTTGAAGATCCTTTACGCAAGTGGGGTTGGGCATTCTCCAAATACCTTAAACGAAATGAAGATCAAGTTAGTACGTGGAAAATAAATTGAAACGAAAATATAAAACCCTTCAATTTTATATTTTCTTTGGATGAAATAAGGATAAAAAATATTCTCATGATCCCAATACCATGTGAATGATCTCTTATCAAAATTTCTTCACGAGAAATTATACAATTGAAGGGGTAACACGCGATGATTAATCAAGATGCCCCATCTATATTCCATCGGAATCCTCGAGAAAGCACATAAAAGGGAAATTTCACTAATTACAACGAAATTCGTGAAATATAATCCCTATACATCAATCTAGAAACAAAAGGAGAATCCTTTTACATCATTACTAATATGAGTAAAAAGGAAACCCTATATATCAAATCTATAAAATGAAAATTACATGAAAGGAGATTTTCTCATAGAATATAGCCAAACTCCTAATGGATCTTCTTTAGGTGCGAGGCGAATTCGTTTGTTTTCCTGGGTCAAACTTTCAACCTCGGCTAAAGCCTCATCCTTTTCCCTAAGAGCTCTGGCGACTATAGCTTGTTACTGAGTTGGCTTCTTAGGGACATTAGGGAGCTCCGCTTTAAGCTCGGGCTCGAGGCGACGGTATATATACTCCGGCAATGCATGGTGTATCTTCATTTCCCCTTCCAATTCTGACTCGTCGGTAATGAGAATTGGCTTCAGGTGGCACTTGTACCACATATCAATGATGGGCTTGATCATTTCCTTCAAATCCGCTATTTGGTCCTTTTGGATGACATCTTTGCAATAGTCAAAATGATATAACTCCAACTTAAGGAATGGTGGAATCTTTTGAAGCACACGATATTGACGGATCACCCTAAAAGGGTAATATAACGTAGACCCCGTTAGACCCAAAAGTGGGATTGGGTTGTCGGATCTGTTATTAAGGCGCACCTCGGGATTTCCAAGCCAACGACCATGCCATTGGATTTGATTTGGAATATGGTTCTTGAAAAAATTAAACCAAGTTGAGAATGACCAATAAGGAAAGATTTCTTCCTTTTCTCGAAAGAGCGAGATAGGATGACAATCTTTGGACACATCTATGATTTTCAAGCTCAAACCGAAGTCCTTGAGGTGAGAGACCAACCAAATTTGGAGTAAATCTATTGGGGCTCTAAAGATACCATTTCTATTTTGTTTGAACTTATTAAGTGATACAAAGGTCTTACCTAGGATTATATTGGAGAATCTTTTGAACATACATACTTGATTGACAATGTAAACTATCAAAGGATCCATGGTCTTTTTGGTGAATGGAAAGACTACAAAACCAAGGAATGCTAAGAGAAAGACGCGAGGAATTTGATTATCCGCTTCTTTTGGCAAACTAGAAAAATGTCGTTCTAAGAATGTAAAAGGGAGTGCATTAGAATTTTCTCTAAGAACGCCTTTGATTTGGAGAATGTCAACTCCTAAGAATTGGCTCAAAAGAGTTATAGGATCTATATCTATCGGAGGACTAACTAGACCAAAAGACCTGACTTTTCCGATGGCAATATCGTAATCCTCAATTGTAGGGGTCAATTTATTTCAACCAAACACAAAAATGGATGTCTTTGAGTTCCAAAAATGGGACAATGCTTTGATCATAGCAACACAAGGCTCGATGTATAAAAGTGCGGGAAGATATCCGATCCTCTTTTCCACGTAGTCCTTGTGCTTGACTCGAGACTTTCCCACATGGTCACGAGAGCTCTAGGTACGGGGATGATTCGAATCTCCAACATATCCATTTTGACTAACCCTAATTTGGGGCATCGAGATTAATCACCACGCATTATGGAAAGAAATATAATGTGGAATTGAAATGGCGTAATTGAAATTGCAGAATAATACAATCAACCTTACCGCGGAGAAAAAAATGGCAAATACATCGACACATCGCATGAGGACATGTGAGGTTTGACATCTAAGGGTAGGATTCTAAAGGTTGAAGGTCCCCGCCTTAATTAGATAAGAAGAGTTTACCCACCGCTACTAACGTCAATCGGTGCACTTCTTACTAATCAAGATGAGCGATATTGAAGAATGGATTACCACATACATTCACATGCGGATTCCACTCGTAATACCTCTTAAAGGTGCCCTAAAGCGATCCGGGGTTTTAGACAGCGGGACGTGGGTGCATTATGTCATGCTAAAGCAAGTAAATATGCATTTAAATCTAAAGCAAACAACACTTCAACATAATCTCATACATTCGGCATTCATCTGAACACCGCCTACAAAACAAAGGGTTTGCATTCACTCCACCCCTTATGTCTCCCACCTACAAATCCATTTAACACATGGTTAGTGGACTAACCTCATTTTCCACGCGACTTTGACATACAGTCGATGCTACAAAATGTAAATAAGTGAGATAACAACCAACAAGTTTGTTACGGCTTTAATCCACTTAGGTTTATAACCTAGTCCCCAGCGGAGTCGCCAAGCCTGTCGCGACCTACCTCTCGAGGGTCGAACTCGATAAGGCAGGTATAGAGGTAAGTGTTCATGAAACAGTCCATACGTACATCATAAAAGATGGCTCATCTGTACAGTCCATTGTTCATGAACGTGAATCTTCCCTAATTCATGCCTCGCTTGACAGCGGATCAATTTTATCTTTTTTAGGAGTCGCCACTAGCCTAGGTCAGAGGTTGGCTAGAATACCTAACCAATACATGGGAATTTCGTATTGGTTTCTACGAAAACCAGAGATCAAAGGTACGGGGACTAGCTTACGTTAATATTTCTATTAACGCCCTTTCAGTACCGCTAAACTTAACATAGTTGTTATCTAAGTTGTCATGCATTTATTCTTTACCATTTTTATGTCAAAGTTTTAGTCCACTAAGTGATCATGCATCTTATTTTTTGTGTTTTTCATTTAGGATTCTAAACTAATCCTATCTTAGTCTAGAAAAAAGAAAGAAACAATCAATTGTATTGAAAGATATTTCATAAAGTAAACACTCAAAGTATTGAAAAGACGAGTTAATTCTAAGTACGAGAAAGTAAAACCCGCAACTCGTCGGGTATTTATTGCAATACAAATTGAAAACCCGAGACATGATCGGGGATAAATGAATTGAATACAAATCAAAACCGGATCGAACATCGGTCTATCGCCTTAGTCTTTTACAATTTTGGATTATCCCCCCATGGACCGCCTCTCAGGTATCAGCATTTACATTCACAACATACATTCACGACAAACAATATACAAATGAATAACCAAAGAAAAGCAATGGTGTAAACAATTCACTAATCAAACACGGGCCTCGGGATCGGCCTTTATTTTTCATGCATTTAGATTTACCACTCACCTAATCATCTAACATTATTTGATTAATGGTTAACGATAATGGACTACCATTTGCATTCACAAAACGGCAACTCATATCAATTAACCTCTAAAATCGGGTTCTAAATTACCATAATGGGCTACTCACCGAACATGCACCGGACCTAACATTCATCTAACAAACACATGCATAGCAATGGAATATGCATGCATTCAGGCCCATGGGCCTTATTTCTCAACCAATCAAGCAATGGGAAGTGGGCTTCATAAGGAGACCACTTATTCAGTTATTATCTAATTCGGATTGGTTCTATTCAGATGTGATTAACTAACCTAATGATGTCCAAATGAAATGATTTAGGTGTCATTAGAAAGCTCATGTCATGAGGATCAAAACTTAAGAAGACCATTTTCTAAATCCCCATCGATTTTCACGAAAATGACAAATTCACTCTCGGTGACAGACTGGACTCAGTTCTGTTAGGGATTTCAAAATGATGGCGGGAAAAATAACAAACTTTATCAAAATTGTGTGAAAGGTTTTATACAGTTAGGATTCTCCGTGTGTGACAACTTTCATGTTTTAAGTTTTTGCTAAAAAGTCCTCCAAATTTTTATAAAATTCATTTTTCACAAAGGACTCAACTGCAAATCAAATTTTAACCCGAGAAGACCTTATATGAAATTTTAAGCAAATTGGCCCTCTAAAAATTGCTATTAGGCCCTCAAAATTTCCAGTCAACATAATGAGACCCCAAGGAACAACTTTATAGTTTTGATTTTTTGCAAAGGAGGACTCTAACTTTATCAAATTCGGAGAAACATCTTTTGGATTCCAAAGGAATGAAAATCAAATCTGAACACAGATACTGATTAAATCATAAAAATTCCTTTTAAAATTCCAAATGAATTCCGATTTTGATGAAATTAGTATCACTCGAAATATCTCGATCTCAGTTTGAACTTTCGTCAAGAAAACTTTTTCATATTTTGAACACATGAATTTATAAAAATCGAAGAACACATGAAGATCAGTCAGAAACTAGTATGTCACCGGATCTATGCATATATGACGTTGCAGATCGTACAATCCTAACATGCTTGGAATTTTATGAAAATTTTATGATGAATAGATTAAGATGTGTCCTATGACTTTTATGAAGAAAGTTTCTTCAAACAACGATTGTAGAAAATCAGAAAAATCATAAAACAGCACGACGTCAATTAGGAAATCATCAGAAAACATCACATTCCAGATTCTGATCCTAACTTCTGAAAGAGTTTTGACATAGTAAACTAAGTCTGATTGAGGCATGCAATATATCAAATCGAAGCTTGAGACGTTTTTTACGACTCTCTAGTTCTACTTTGCAAGATTTCGACATTAACGAGCTGAAATCAGCATCTCAAACATACAGGTATCTCTGTACACGAATTTACAGAATAGCATCCAAGTATACTTACCTTGTTTAATGATGCTTCGACGCACAATCGAGCAATCCGGTCTCCATATTCAGATCAAGAGCAGCATGAAGAAGTCTCGGAAAGCTCGATAACCTATGAGAATAGAGTGCACAAGCTATAGTGAGAACCGACTCAATTTCGCGCTAATGAACTAATAACGAAAAATCAAGTCGACAGAAACGATCTGGTGGCTGTTTAGCGGGAAGCTAGCCACCACAGCCACGTGAAGACACCAAGGAATGCTGCTGGAGGTTTGGGAACGTCGGAAGGATCGCCGATCAGTCGATTCGGCCGCTTGAACCAGCTGATTCAATCACCGGCAACTATGCCGGTGATGTTGCCGTGGAGGAGACCTTGCTGAACTGAGGAGTTCCGGCCACCAGCAAGGACAGCTGATCTTGCGACTAGCCTTGTGTTACCATGGGGGACGACAGTGAGGCGGTGGCTCGCCGAAAAACAGCCGGCGAAGGGGTGAAAAGGCCGGCGGCCGAGAGAGAGAGAGAGGAGAGAGAATTTAGATCTGAAAAATGAGAGTCCCCCTTCAATTTTGGAGGGGAAAAAACTATATACTCCCCTCAACTTTAAATTCTAGCCCTTAGATTGATCCAATGGCCTAGAATGCATCATTAATGATTAAGAATATTCCTTAAAGGCTAATGATTGGTGACATGGCATTATGGATGGACATGATCAATTCTAAATGAATGACCATGATTGATTTGCTTATCCCCTAATTAATTTGCTTAATCCTTAATGAAGGGTATTTTAGTAATTTCACTTAGGGGCATTTTTGTAATTTTCAATTAAGGGCATTTTTGTCATTTTTGGGCTCAAAGGGATGTGGCTGGCCTTGGCTGGTCAGAATGGACCGTCGATCGCTGGATTTTCGACCGGAAAATGGCCAGTCTGATCAGACCGATTCAATTCGAATCAAACTAGGTTGAACCGGTTTGTCCCGAGTTTGGCCAGGTTGAACCGGTTCAATCCTTGATTCCATTTGTTCCAATTTTGTACAATTTGATCTCTATCATGATTAATTGACCCCATTAATATTGAATTCGATCGAATTGGATTGAACCGATTTGAAATTCATGCATAAATTGATCGAATTTAATTTGTTTAGCTCAATTGTTCTTGAATTTGGGTAATTGCATGGCCAAGCTAGACTAAAAAATTTAATTGAAGTTCAATTAATCAAATTGAGCCTCAATTCATCAAATTGGATATTAATCTAGAGTGGGTCAAGTTGAATTGCACTAAGTGAACCAACTACTTTTAGACTTCTTAATCATCGGAATACTAAATTGATCAAATTGACTCAAATTCATGTGAATCTTCCAAAATTGATTTTGAATTTGGATTTAATATAAGAAATTAGGCTCATTCGTGCCTCAATTACGCAAATTATGAAGAATTGATCCAAATCACTCATTAGAGCCTAAATTGGGGGTTTTTGAGTTTGGCTTAGAATTACAAAATTTGTTCCAAAATTGAATATAAGATGACCTCTAAATCAAATGTCGTGAAGAAAACTGACCTAAAAAATGACTAGAAATGAAATAATTTCATTTTTAGCCGATTTGAACCAAATTCCGCAAATTGGGAAAAAGTTGATTCTAAATCGATTTTTGTAAAATTTCAAATGCCAAAGGCAAATTGAATGTAAAATAAGATTATTTTTGGATTTTTGTATTTTTTTAATTTTTTGGTCAAATGTTTGACCAAAAGTCAAACTCTAGTTGACTTTTCACTAGAAGCTTAATTTTATGATCAAATATTTGAATTTTTCTATAATTTCCACTTCTACAGTGAAATTAAACTTGAAAGGAATATTTTTATGCGAAAAGCCCCAATTTGACCCGGGGTTGACTTTTGGTCAAAGGATTGACCAAAAAGTCAAAGCAAAAGTCAACCGTTTGACTTTTCGAGTTTTTGCATGAAATTAACAGAAAATTGTTTACAGAAACTAGGCCAACAAACAGAATTAAAAAAGGACACTTTTTGTTCAAGAAATGGGTTTCTTCGCAATCAAAAACCATAATCTTGAATTTTCTACTTTTAATGTCGTGTCGGCTAAAAATTAGGTATCAACAAGGGGTAGCGGTTGATACCTGATTTTTAGCTCATTTTTTTCATATTTTCAAAAATCTCAAAATTAGGACTAAGAATCTTGGCCAAGCCTAGAAACCTACTTCTAATCCAAAAATAAATTTTTTAGCGTTTTCCTGCATTTTTTCTTAATTTCTTTTAGTCAAAATAAGTGAAAAAATCAAGAAAAATAGCACATGGAATCAGAAAATTTCATAAAAATAGTCATTAGTCTTCTTTTAAATCTAATTTCATTAATACATCATCAATTTTGAAAAATCTTAGTTGGGTATATGTTTTTCCAAAAATTGGGCAAAATCAAACCCGAATTGAACCAAAAATGCAATTAAATATTTTCTAGTCATTTTTAAGTCATAGTGTCTTCACAAAAAATGATTATAGGACCTTGAATTACATAATAGTCGGTCCAATTGCACAATTTGTCATAGAAATTAGAAATCCCCAAAATTCAATTGAAAGTTAGGAATTTTGAGCCCAAATTGGGAATCGTGTCCAATATGAAATTGTCGAACCATGAGACCATCATTTCTAGGGTTAATCAGATGTGGATAATTCCATTTTGGCATCAATTTTTCCTAATCAGGTCATTAGGACATTAAATTGAATAAAACCCTATTAACCCGAATACAAAAATGTGAAAATCTTGGACATGATTGGGAAAATCACATATTTGGGATCAAAATGTGATGTGGAATTCAATTTTGGGATTTAATTTGAAAAAATCAGTCGAAATTGAGCTCAATTTGAGTTTTTAATCAAAATCGGGCCAGCTCGGTCGATCGGGCCAACCCGACCCGACCCGACCCGACAACCTGTCTTCTTCGCCCGACCTACCCAGAGTGCAATGAACCCATGAGAAAAAACCAAATGAACCTACCACTTTGCCAATCTTCTCCAGTCAAATAAACACGTGTTTCACCTAAACGACAGTTGGAGAATCTCTAGCTATCGTCAGAGATTGGTTATAACAAATCAGAAGTCGGTTCTAACTATCTTAAGGCGGTAAAAATGGATAAAAAAAATCAAGAAAAACTGAACATTGACAAAGGAGGTTTTCGACGAAATTACCGAGAGAGAGAAGAGAGAGAAACAGAGGAAAAAGAGAGTTCTCTAAAGAGAGAGGGAGTTGAGGCTTCCTAGACCGAGCAATCGGCACTTTTCCGGCCAGAAACGTACCGACGAATCAGGCTAGGTGGTGAGCCTCCTCACTTGGAATAGTCGGCCTGAGGTTGGTCAAGTGAGCCTGAAAGTCGAGCTCGGCCGGTGTGTCCAGACGGCCTCCGTTGAATCTAGAGTGATCATCTTGAAACCGAAGTGTCCAGGAAGAGCTTTGTGATTGGGGACTGTCTTGGAAACGTCTTTTGATCATCAAATGAAGAAGGTAAAGTCCCCTCCCAGTCATAGTTTTTCCAGATTTGAGAAATGGTGAACTTGAGTTCAATCTTGCTAATCGGGCATTTTCTTTCACGAGTCTGAGTTTGTCAATGCTCAAAACATGTTCTGACCTCATTTTCTGTAACAGCCAGAATTTCGACATAATTCCATAATCAATAAAATTGACATTATTTCGCATTTTATTTTAGTAAGTTTCGCCCAGAGCTGATCACTCTCGGGATACTAACCAATGGAGTATGGCTAAATAGGAAAACGGTACGTGGATCAGGGACCCGATCGCGAATCGGGCACCGATCTCGAGAAACAATGAGGGAATATTTTGGGCTGATGCGGGCCGATCTTAGGAAAAATAATGGAATTGGTTTGGCCAAGGTCAACGACATATAATTGGATCGCAGGTGATTTTGCTCGTTTGAAAGTGCACGTGGCCAACCAGTCCTGAACTTGAACCAAACGATCGCGACCTCTGGAACTAGCGATAATTCCTATCTTTCTCTCGGTGATCGGGATCGTCACGACGCAGATAACCCTAGGTCGATACGCATAATCTCTAAACAGCCGCCCGTTAGTGAAAGACCCTGAAATTGGAAATTTAGCGAGTTTTGATCACGAAATTAGACTCGGATTTCGGTGTCAATTTTCGACAGCATGTGCGACTATTTTTGCGAATCCAACGCCATATTATGTTGGCCACATATATTTGGGATTGGTACGATCGAAAAATGAAATTTCGACCCGAGATCGGAAAATGACCGTTTTGCCCCTGGCCTATTTTTGAGCTCCGAATTTTGGGATAATATTGGTTTAATTAAAATTAATTTTCAGCTCAATTATTGGGGCTAATGACCATTATACCCCTCAATTATTGGATAAGATCAATTCTAAGTCGTTGGATCAAGGGCATTTTGGTCAAATATCTTGGATTGGCGACATGTGGCATCCACTAAGCCCCTATATTTGATCAAGTTGGACCCATTCTCTCTCCTCACTCCCTCATTCAACCGGCCATCTCTCTCTCCCTCACGATCTCTCCCTCTCTCGGCCAAAGGATCACCGAAGCAACCGCTGTTGCCGGAGCCGCACGCCGCCGACCACGCCGTACGCCGGTGCCGTTGCCGCCGTCCATGCCGTACGCCGGTGCCGTTGCCACCATCCACGCCTCATCACCACCATCCTCTCGTCCCCATCCTCTCTCTCCCTTGGACTAACTAGTTGGACTGGTTAGTCCAACTAGTTTTGTGTTTCAGGAAAACTGAGGAACCTTGATCCCTTGGATTTCCTCGCTTGAGGTGACCAAGTTATTAGATGATGGGTGCGAAGGATATTTGATGAATGTTGTGGATCCAACAGTGGTGGAACCAAAGTTGGAGGATATACCCATGGTATGCAATTTCCCCGAGGTTTTTTCTTAGGAATTGCCTGGTTTACCGCCAGAGCAAGAGGTGGAGTTTGTGATTGAATTGGCCCCTGAGACAGAGCCGATTTCGAAGGCACCATATCGGATGTCCTTATCAGATTGAAGGAGCTGAAAGTGCAAATATAGGAATTGTTGGACAAGGGTTTCATTCGCCCTAGTGCATCTCTATGGGGAGCGCCAGTCTTGTTTGTGAGAAAGAAGGATGGAACTCTGAGGCTGTGCATAGATTACCGGTAGTTAAACCAAGTGACAATGAAGAACAAGTATCCGCTGCCGAGAATTGACAATATGTTTGATTAATTACAAGGAGCCTCAGTGTTTTTCAAAATAGACTTGAGGACCGAGTACCATCAGCTGAGGATTAGAAAAGAGGACATTCCCAAGACTGCTTTCAGGATGAGGTACGGACATTATGTATTTACAATTATGCCCTTTGGATTAACGAATGCCCCAGCTGCTTTTATGGATCTGATGAATCGGGTGTTCAAGGAATTCCTGAACCAGTTTGTGATAGTTTTCATTGATGATATACTGGTGTATTCTAAGAGCCTCGATGAGTGTAAGGTACACTTTACTGAAGTGTTACGAACCTTAAGAGAACACGCGCTGTATGCCAAGTTCAGTAAGTGTGTATTGTGCATCAGCCGAGTAGGGTTTCTCGAACATATTATTTTTCTAGAGATGGGATTTCTGTGGATCCAGCAAAGATTGAAGCAGTGACTAAGTAGCCAAGACCGACATTGGTAATGGAGATCAAGAGCTTCCTAGGCTTGGCTGGCTATTACAGGTGATTCGTAAAAGGATTTTCATCGATAACTATGCCATTGACAAGACTGCTTAAGAAGGAGGTCAAATTTGAGTGGGATGACAAATGCGAGAGAAGTTTCCAAGAGCTGAAGCATAGATTGACAACCGCTCTAGTGTTAACCATTCCGTATGGACCTGGAGGATTCGAAGTTTATAGTGACGCTTTCTTGAGAGGACTTGGATGTGTTTTGATGCAGCATGGAAAAGTGGTAGCATATACGTCGCGCCAGTTAAGGCCCCATGAGATGAATTACCCGACGCATGACTTGGAATTAGCTGCGATTGTCTTTGCACTCAAAATCTGGAGACACTATTTGTGTGGAGAGAAGTTCCAGATTTATACGGATCATCAAAGTCTCAAGTACTTGTTTTCACGGAAGGAATTGAATATGTGGCAGCGCCGATGGATGGAACTTCTAAAGAACTACAATTGCGATATCATGTACCACCCAGAGTCAGCAAATCGAGTAGCGGATGCGCTAAGTCGTAAGTCAAGTATGGCGCAAATGTTGGTCAGAGAGTGGACCTTGCTAGAGAAGCTCAGGGATTCGGAATTCAAATTTGAGGTGAGTCAGATGTCCAACCTGATGGCTACTTTGAGAATTGAACCGGAGATCCAAACTAGAACCAAGGAGCTTCAGTCTACCGACTAGGAGATTCAAAAGATTGTTGGGTTGGATGCTTTTAAGAGGAAGTCAAACTTCCAGGTGAGCGAGAATGGAATCTTGAAGTTCCGAAGAAGAATGTGCGTGCCTGATGACGTAGAGCTCAGGGAGGAAATCTTATCGGAAACTCATAGGAGCAATTATAGTATCCACCCAAGCAGCACGAAAATATGTCAGAATCCGCGGCAACATTATTGGTGGAACGGAATGAAGGCAGATGTGGCTAAATATGTGGCCAAGTATTTGACATGCCAATAAGTGAAAGCACAACACTGAAAGCCAGGTAGCTTATGGAGACCGTTAGAGATTCCTGAGTGGAGTGGGAACGCATCACGATGGATTTCGTGACGGAATTGCCATGGAGCCAGAGAGGACATGAGTCAATATGGGTCATAGTAGATCGCTTAACTAAGTTAGTGCACTTTCTGGCAGTGCGAAAGGACTTTAAGCTAAAAAGGTATGCCGAATTATATATGCAACAAATTGTACATCTTCATGGAGTGCTAGTAATGATCACCTCGGATCGTGATCCAAGCCAATTTTTGGAAGAGTTTACAAACGGCCTTAGGCACGAAGTTACAATTTAGTACGGCCTATCATCCGCAAACAGATGACCAATCTGAAAGGACAATTTAGACCCTAGAGGACATGCTGAGAGCTTGCGTATTGGATTTTCAAGGCAAACGGAAAGAACTACATTTGATAGAATTTGCCTACAATAATAGCTATCAGCAAAGTATTAAGATGGCACTGTTCGAAGCTTTATATGGTAGGGCGTGTAGGACGCCTTTGTGCTGGGACGAAGTAGGTGAGTGAAGTATTACAGGACCAGAGTTGGTGCAGCAAATGGTGGAAGCCGTTGAGATTATCCGAGATAGACTGAGGACAGCCTAGAATCGCCAAAAGAGTTACGTCGATCGAAGACGACTTGGAATTTCAAGTTGGAGATCACGTATTTCTCAAGATATCACCTATGAAGGGATTATCCCGATTCGGTAAGGAAGGAAAACTCAGTCCAAGGTATGTCGGACCATTTGAGATTCTGGAAAAGATTGGTGATATGGCTTACCGACTTGCCTTGCTGCCTAACTTGTCCCAAGTGCACCATGTTTTCCACGTGTCGATGTTGAGAAAGTACGAACCAGACCCGACCCATGTTCTGAAGTACGAGGAGATAGACGTGGACGACAGAGTGTCGTACGTGAAAAGACCAGTCAGGATCGAAGATCGAAAAGACCGTGTGCCGAGGAACAAGACGATCTCGATGATTAAAGGTTATTTGAAAGCATCACGGAACAGAAGGTGCCACTTGGGAAAGCGAAAAAGCCATGAAATGTCAGCACCCCCGTTTATTTGAGTAGATAAGGATAGATTACAAATTTCGAGGACGAAATATTTATAAGGGGAGAAGAGTTGTAACAGCTTGAATTTCGACGTAATTCTGGGATCAATAAAATTGACATTATTTCGCATTTCATTTTAGTAAGTCTCGCCCAGAGCTGATCACTCTCGGGATACTAACCAATGGGGTATGACTAACTAGGAAAATGGCACGTGGATCAGGGATCTGATCGCAAATCGGGCACCGATCTCGAGAAACAATGAGAGAATATTTTTGGGCCGATGCGGGTCGATCTTAGGAAAAGTAATGGATTTGGTTTGTCCCAGGCCAACGACATACAATCGGATCGCAAGTGATTCTACTCGTTTGAAAGTGCACGTGGTCAACCAATTCTGAACTTGAACCGAACGATCGCGACTTCTGGAACTAGCGATAATTCCTCTCTTTCTCTCGGTGATTGGAACTGTCATGACTCGGATAACCCTAAGTCGATACGCGTAATCTCTAAATAGCCATTCGTTAGTGAGAGACCTAAAATTGGAAATTTAGCGAGTTTTGATCACGAAATTGAAACCGGACTTCAGTGTCAATTTTCAAGGGCTTGTGCCACTATTTTTGCGAATCCGACATTATATTATGTTGGCCACAAATATTTGGGATTGGTACAGTCGAAAAATGGAATTTCGACCTGAGACCGAAAAAATGACCGTTTTGCCCCTGGTCTATTTTTGAGCTCCGAATTTTGGGATAATATTGGATTAATTGAGATTAATTTTCAGCTCAATTATTGGGGCTAATGACCATTATACCCCTCAATTATTGGATAAGATCAATTCTAAGCCGTTGGATCAAGGGCATTTTAGTCAAATATCTTGGATTGGCGACATATGGCATCCACTAAGCCCCTATATTTAACCAAGTTGGACCCATTCTCTCTCCTCACTCCCTCATTCAACCGGCCATCTCTCTCTCCCTCACGATCTCTTCCTCTCTCGGGCAAAGGATCGCCAGAGCAACCGCCGTCGCCGGAGTTGCACGCCGCCGGCCATGCCGTACGCCGGTGCCATCGCCGCCGTCCACGCCTCATCACCACCATCCTCTTGTCCTCATCCTCTCTCTCTCTCTCGTAACCTCTCTCTCCCATTGCTCTTTCTTCTTCTCGGCCAAGGAACACCGGAAGCCGCAGCCGCCGGGAAGCCGAGGCCGCTGTCCGCCGCTCGTCCACCACCACACCACCGTCCCTCACCTTCATCGACCCAACCTCCCTTTCGCCACCTCAGCCGCTGTAAGTCGCCACGCGCCACCGCTGGGAGGCCGACAGCCGCCGTCGTACCGTCAGCCGCCGTGAGCCGCCACCGTCGCCGTCGCCGCCGCCGTTGGAATACCGCCATTGATTTTTGTTGTTCATTGGTGATTAACTGCCCATTCTCATCGTCTTGACTTAGGATTTGGTGAGTATATCTCCTAAACCCGGATTAGGACTAATAATGCATTTTCTGGACTGGTTTGGGTACTGTCAGTGGATATTGGGAGAAATTAGTGAACCGAATGGTGGAGGTTGTTACCGAAACAATATTGGTGGATTAATATGATTTAACTGGGGACAAATATTGGCTGCAGAGTGGCTAGTTTGGTGATTGTCCATAGGTGGATTGTTGGACTAGAATAGGCCATTTGGGGAATTTATTGGCTGAATTGTCGGGATTGCCAGGGTGATTGGCTGTTGATTGAATTGTGATTAATTGTGCTCAATTGTGATAGATTGTGATATGCCATGTCATGTGCTCGCGTGGCCAAATTGTGTGGAATTTGATTGGCTAATTGATGACTGAATTGAATGCCAAATTGTACATTGTGAATTTGGCCGCACAATATTAATTGACCAAGTGAGCACGTCGTTTGTGAAGTGAGCACTGTGTGGTGGCAGTGATTTGACTGAGTGTCTGTGTTATGTAATGCTCATGTTGCATTGCACGACATTGCATGGCCACGCATTGTGTATGCCGAGAATGGGGCATGAAATGAGGATTGTGCGAAAATGCGTGCCTGACATGAGCATGTGATCACTTAATTGCCATGATGTGTGTTACGCAGGGTTCAGATAATAACTGGCTGTATGTATGTGTGATCACAATTCGCCCTGATGCGTGTTACGCGGGGTATGCCATCCTGATGCGTTTTACGTGGGATGATGCCCGGTTCGCCCAAAAGACGACTAACCTGATGCGTTTTACGCGGGCTCTGGTTCGTAAGGAGATCGGTGTTGCGTCTCATGCATTTTGTAGCAGGCTAGAGACACTGGGCTTGGGGCATTTTTACGCTGGCCACGGAGTGTTGTGATTATGTGGACCTGTTGCATTGGCACAGGTCAGACCTGATGCGTTTTAAGCGGATCGAGCACTGAATAATAATAATTGAGCATTGAGCCAGTGTGCAGTGTGAGCCAGAATGAAACGTGGTATGATAATGACATTTGCATGCATAAGAATGCGTGGGCCAGTGTGCGAGTGTGCAAGACTCGATGAAAGGCATACGAAACAAACACTGATGAGCGTGAGCATGCGTATGACGTACGTATGAACAGGGTGCTCGCGTGTGACTTAGTTATATTATTGAAATGATTAACCTGGAGGGTTAGCCAGGTGAGTGATCTGGACCCAAGGGTCTAGATCGGAGGTTAATTATGAATGGTATTGCTATGTTTATTGTGGATTGCCTGTTAGGAGAATGCATGTTAGCCTAGCCTAGGTTTAGGGGTCGTACTCGCTAAGATTCGTCTTACGATTGTAATAACCCAACTTTTCAGACCCCCAACCCTAAGCATGTTGAAGCCGCCACCTCTTTTTGGGATCCCTACTCAGATCCAGTTGACTACGAGAGTATACCCATCAGGGAATAGGGAAGCTTACGTAAGATATCGTTCTATAGTATTTGTGAATGTGGGGGAGTATTTCTATGAGACTCAGGAATATATAGCTTGGTGCCTGAAAGACGCAGATGGAAATATTGAGCGATCCCTCAGGATATTTGACATCTCGGTAGATATAGATGGGGTGATGATACCACAAATGGCAAATGGTGAGATTATGAATCCCCCGACCGTAGATGGATATGTAGCCATGGATGAGGAGCCAGGGGGTGTGGTATGATGACCTCGAGTCGATGGACGATGAGGAGAACGAACCTGAGGCCATGGACCAGGACCCGGGTGAAGACAGAGGGGTAGCAGAGCTGAGTTCATACGAGGAATTAGGACTATACCTTGATCCGGAGTTGGAGCCGGATCTAAAGGATGAGCGGACTGCAGCACAGGTTATGGAGTTAGAGGAGTCTGAGCCCCCCTGAGAGTTCTTCAGAGGAGCCGTCGGATGATTCTTCGGAGTCTTCAGACCCTGATTGGGAGCCTTAGAGCAGACTGAAGTCCTTGGTAGTAGAGATCATTTCTTTTTTACTGTGACCCTCCCTTCAGTTAGTCTAACCACCCTAAGCCACTTACCCTTTTTGACCTAATGGCTGTTGACTGCTAATGTTACTTGTTTTTATTGTACAAATGGATATTGTAAAAAGTTTTTCTATAGTAATACAAAGCGTATATATTTTCAACTGTTGGTTGATTGTTGTTTGGCTATCATTGTCTCATATATTTATTGTCAGGGATTGTTTAATTATTGCTTTTGCTTGTGCTTGCTCTCTGCCTAGGTGTTGGGTCGGCGACGCGTCCTGGGACGTCGCACACAAAATCGACTGAGGCAGGAATGTTGCGTGCCGTGGGGCTCGGGGCGTGACATTTTCATTGTTTGTTTGCACTTTGAATGATCGAAAATGCCTTAAAACCGAGTCGGCCATGCATGTGACCACCTCACTGGAGCTTGAAGAACCTCGCCGGAGTGCCGTTGTGGCCCTAAACACTCGAGTTAGCCTCCCTTAATCTCTGTTTGATGTTTTGAATCGTTGTTTTGATCAATCTAGACAGCTAGGGCAGTTAGAATTAGGATTTGCATTCTAGAAAACCTTGCCAAAAACAGTTGCGAATTAGATTTTTTTGGGGAAAAAGTACACTAAAAGTGCCATAACTTGTGTACGGCGATCACTTTGATGTCATAACTTTTTTTCGGATCACTTTGGTGCCAACTTTTTTGAAAAACGATCATTTTAGTGCCAATGCTGACTTGGCTCGCCGGAAATCCGATGCGGCGCTGACACGGCTTGTCGGAGAGGTCCAGTCAGCATTAAAAATAAAAAACGATGTCGTTTAGCCCGCTGACGTGTACTTTTTTAAAAAATTAAATTATATTAAACAAAAAAAAGAAGAAGAAGCCTGCAGCGGTGGCGAGGGAGCCCTCGCCGCTGCTACCGCCAACCCACCACCGACGGGAAGGGCCGGCGGTGGTGGGCGCAGTGGTCGGCGAGGGCTAGATCCGACGAGGCGAGACCTCGCCGTCGCGACATAGGCGATTGCGAGGTCCGCCTCGCCCAGTGAAGGTGAGGCTGCACCTCGCCGTCGCGACCCAGGCGATGACGAGGTTGACCTCGCCTTCGCTCGGCGAGACAGCGAGGCGCGACCTCACTTTCACTGGGCGAGGCAGACCTCGCCGTCTCCTGGGTCGCAATGGCGAGGTCTCGCCTTGTCGAATCCGGCCCTCGCCGATTACTGCGCCCACCACCGCCAGCCCTTCCCGGCAGTGGTGGGTTGGCGACAACAGTGGTGAGGGTTCCCTCACCGCTGCTACAGGCTTCTTCTTTTTTTAAAAAAAATTATTATTTTTTTTTCTAAAAATTAAAATATTCAAAAAAAAGTCACATAATTTCCACGTGTATAAGTCAAACCATTTTTTTAATATAAATGCTAGATCAGCTTTTTGGCCGGAGTCACTAAAGTGATCTATTTTCCTCTGACTTGGCATTAAAGTGATCCGAAAAAAAGTTATGGCACCAAAGTGACCGCCGTACACAAGTTGTGGCACTTCTGGTGTACTTTTGCTGATTTTTTGGCTGGCCTTTTCGCCTGCCGACGGGCTTCCGCCGGTGTTTTGAGCAGGCTAGATTTAAAATAGAACATATGAACATCACAATGGATCAAAAGAAATGGCAAAATAGTCGCCGGAAGGTTGTCGGCGATGAGCTCAAAGCCACGGCCTCGAGAACTTTAAGTATGAAATTGTGCACCATAAGTGCTCGATGTAATAACCCAATGAAAAATGTTCAAAACAGCGCCATTTTGGCACTGAGCTCGCTGGAGAAGACAATCGGCGCCAGTGCCGGTGACATCCAGTTCGATCAAGCCAAACTGGGTTGAACCGGGCCGGTTCGATTCATTTCCCGACGGAAAATTCAAAAAATAAATAAAAAATACTAAAAAATTCATGAAAATTAAAAAAATTAAAAAAAGTTCAGAAAAATTTTGGAAAATCGAAAATATTCAGAAAAATAAAAATTTTCATAAAATTCAAAAAAATTCATAAAATACAAATGAAAAATTCAGAAAATGTAAAAAATTGAAAAAAAAATCTAAAAATTGGAAATTCGAAAATTCATGAAAATTTTTAGACAATCATAAAAATCAATTCTTGATTAATGAAATTCTCAGAAATTCAATTTTCGAAAAAAAAAAATCAAAAATTCAAAAATTCACATAATAGTTCAAAAATACTGTGGCCAACCTTAAAAAGTGAAATTTGAATTTTTGGAAGTACCCAAGTGGCATTTTTAGAAAATCTCAAATTCAGGTGTTATAACCCCTAAAAAATCCTAAAACCGTAAAAACACAAATCAGGAAATGGATAAGCCTTTAAGGCTTCACTAGGGTTTGGATGTTTTGATTGATTTTCATTTTTAGAGACCATTTAGGACTGATTGATTTGATTGACATTGATTACGCATTTAATCCTTGATTGATTTTTCCCGCGATTACAATGGATTGAATTAGTGATAAGCCTCGAAAACTTGCATGACACATTAGACATCGTATCGTTCTTAGATACCAAACGAGCATTAGAGATCTCGATTTGGGATCATTAACGTAAATAAATCCCCGTACTCAGAATCTCTGGTTCGTAGAATCGAGGTATTTCTTCCGTACCCCGATTAGGTTTCTAGTCTACCTACCAATAATGACTAGTGGCGACTCCAAAATCAAAAACTTAGACTAAATAGGAAATTACCATCCGCTATCACGTGAGGTATGATCTGGGAGAGACCCTTATACACAAATACTTCCTTAGCATGCAAATCCCGAAAGTCCAAAAAAAGTGCAATATTGATTAGGACCGACGTAGATAGCTAGGGCGATTTGCATGATAATCTGTGGGCTTGAATAGCTAGTTTAGGATAGTTAGCAAGTTAGGTTTTTGGATCGATTTTACGCCGGCCGGCGGTGGTCTGATGACAAGTCGGTTTAGTTAGGTTGATAGGGGAAACATGATCTTCATATTCAATCAATTAGAATGTCAAAGAATTCACCGAAAGGTCGCCGGAGTCGGGATCAAATCGATGACCTCAACAACTTAAAATGGAAAAACATGACACCAAGTGTTCAGTAAAATGCCGAAGAGAAAAAAAATCGAAACGGTGCCGTTTTGGTACCGTGCTCACTGGAGAAGGCGACCAATGATTCCCAGTTCGGCTCAGCCAAATAGGGTTGAATAGGCCGGTCAGGTCCAGTTTGCCATTTCGGCGAGAAAATTAAATAATAAAAAATCTAAAAAAATTCAATAAAAATTAGAAAAATTGGAAAAATCAATAAAAAATCATAAAAAGTAGAAAAAAATTCAAACAAAAAAAATTTTTGAAAAAATTTCAAGGTGAGAAAATGCTAACTTGGACGGCCTATGGCCATGGGAGATGCTTCGGTGAGGTCGAGGAAGCTCCGACAAGAAGGTTTAATGGTGGCCAACTCAGTATATGCAGGTTTTTCAATCATAAATGCAATCAAACAATGTAAAACATGATTAGAAAATCATATTAGACCTCAAAGGACTTGAAATTGCTAGAGAAATCAAATGATCATCAATATCAAATCTGATCTCACTTTCTGGAGTTCTAAAAAACCATGGCAATGATTAGATTTTACCTACTTCGACAAAGGATCAGATGAAGTTTTCGGAGCAAATGGCGATTGTGGAGCTCTTCCTTCATACTTAGACTTCAATCTGGTGACTTCGGCTTCGTCAGAGAATGTCTGGACATGCCGGCCGAGCTTTACTTTCAGGCGACGGCAATCAGCTTCGTCATAACTTCTCAGGTGAGGAGGTTCTCTATCGAAGCCGATTTGCCAACGTTTTTCTCACCAGAAAAACATCGATTGCTCAGTCTTTGGAACCTCGACGCACCTTTGAGTACAATCTCTCTCTCTTTCGCGCTCGTTCTCCCTCTCCTTCTCTCTGGAATTTCATCGAGCACCTTCCGTCCCTAATGTTCAATTTTTTCTTGTTTTTATTGATCAATTTTTTCCACCCAAATTCAGTTAGAACCGACTTCCGATCGGTTGGATCGAATCTCTGGTGCCGACAGGAGATCTCTGGCTAGCCATCTCAATTTTCACGTGTTCATTTGCTTCAGGTAAGTCAACAAAGTCCTGGGCTTTGCTAAATTTGGTGTTTGGTGACCACGTATGCATGTTTATGCAATGCCATGATTTGTTTGTGTTTGGTGATCACGTGTGGTATAGTGATTCCGTTGGGTGTTTTTTAGAACATATATTATGTTTTGTAAGTTGGTTATTCTGAGGAAAGGTTTTGCTATTGAGTTGCTATGTTAGTAGGATTGCATGATTAGGGTGATCCAGAGGTACGTATTACCCTAAGCGAGGCTTAGGGAGTTTACTTTTTGAGATTTATTCTCATTATTATAATTCAAACCTTTCAAACCCCCAACCATGAACATGAACGGCCCTCTGCAACGTTTTGAGGTCCCTATGGATATAGAGCATATGTTGAAGGAGTTTTCGGTAGGTGAAGATAGGAATCATGTCTTTTGGATGCCCTCTTTTGAGTAGAGAAGTTATGTATATCAACCACCCGATCCTTTTTGAGTAGGTGTGTGGTTTGTAGTGGAGACCTCTAGTAAGGCTTGTTTGGTGTGCCGTTGTAAGTAATGTTATGTTTATAAAGTGGTTTGTTGTTCTATTTCATTTATCTCTTTACTATCCCGTTTACTTAAATGTTGAATGAAGTGTTCGAGTTGCTTCCGCATATGTTACTCTTAATTCATTTGTATCGGGTCGATGACTACATCTAGGAAGTCACATACTTAATGACCAAGAGAGATGTTGCAAGCTCGTAGGGTGCGGGGCATGACATCCCTATTTAATTGATATCAAAGCAAGATTAGCTCGATCCAAGTTCAGTCGAGACCTGGAGTGATAAGGAGCGATGGCTTTTGGGATAGTTAGTTAGGGAGACTTGCCTTGATCACAAGCTTTGAATGTTTAATGCATGTCCTGAGAGCATGTGCTTGTGATTACTAGGTGTTTTCGTGTTATTAATATGGATTACTAACATTGCAGGTGCAAAAAGGTAAGAGCTAAAACCTTGCTTGTGATACTTGTTTTGGTGATTACTTGCTTGTGATTACTTATTGTGATTTGCTGCTTAGAATTGTTTAAGCTTGAGTAGTTTGTTTAGGTCTCTAATTCCTCGGTGGAATCATAGCAAGCTGTGTGAGATTGGAATAGGATGAACAACCGGGGAAATGGGGCTAGAGGTCAATCAAGTTCTCAAGCAAGACCAATGGAGGATCCTAGAGTGGATGGAGTCTTGAAGCCCTTGAGACGATAGGACAGTTAATGGGATAGCAGGCTCAAGAACGAGCTACTGCTGTGGTTGCTGCTGCCGTCGCCGCTCATGATAATCCAGGGAATGGGAATGGAAATCGTCAGATGCATCAAGTGGTAGAACAATTTCTAAAACTTAAGCCACCCAAGTTCGATGGAAAGGGTGACCCCGAGGCTACCACCCTTTGGGTTGAGGAGTTGGAAAAGACTTTTGAACTTCTAGGATGCACAGAGGAGGAAAAGGTGACCCTGGCAGTGTATCAACTCCAAGGTAATGCAAGTGATTAGTGGAAGGCCACCCGAGGTAGAATCTTTCCGGAAGGCATGGTTCAGAAACGTGATGCCTTTGTCGAGGCCTTTAATGGGAAGTACTTCTCTGAGAATGCACAAGAAAAGAAAATGGCAAAATTTCTACGGCTTCGTCAGAATTAGATGACCATGGATCAATATGAGGCAGAGTTTGCAAGGCTGTCTAAGTTCGTATCAAGAATGGTCAAGAACCCTGTAGACAAGGCAAGGAGATTTCGGGATGGTCTGAAACTGGAGCTCCGTCGTCAGTTGATACTCCTAAACCTAAGGGATTGCAATGAGCTTTATGAGCGGGCTCAAATAGTTGAGAGGGATATGATTGAAAGGGCTGTCGCATCTGGATCGCAGTATGTACTGGCTAGGGACAATTGTAATTTTGGAAAGAAGCTTATGATTGGCAATAGACGACTTGTCCCTCCTATTAGAAAGAATATTGGGAAGCCGACATTCTACTCTAGTGCCCCGTGTCGATCTTGCGAGAGGAGGCATGGGAATGGCTCTTGCCCTGACAGGAATGGAGCATGTTATGGATGTGGCCAACATAGTCACCAAGTGAAAGATTGCCCGAATCGACAAGCTAGGCCACAAGTGTAATCGCAACAACCTAGAGTGGGACCAACTGGGAATGCTCCACAAAACAATCAGAATAGACCGCAAGCGCAAGGAAGAGTATATGTGATGGCAAGGAAGGAGGCGGAGGATGCTCCTGGCGTGATCACAAGTACGGTCTTTTTATGTGATCATGCTGCCTATACTTTATTTGATCCAGGAGCATCGCATTCATTTGTGTTAAAATAGTTTGTTAGATTAACTAGAATTGAACCGAAACCATTATGAGCAATTTTATATGTTACCACCCCTCTAAAGGATGAAATGCTAATTTCAGTAGGATGTTCGGATTGTAAGATAGTTATTGGTGGTAGGAAAGAAATGATAGATTTTGCAATTTTGACTATATTTGATTTTGATGTTATTGTGGGGATGGATTGGCTTATTAAGCAGAAAGCTGTGATGGACTGTAGTAGCAGGGTGATCTAATTTAATCCTATTGGTCATACTAGATATGAGTTTATGGGAATTTGAGGAAGAACATCGATCCCTTAGATTTCGTCGCTTGAGGTGACTAAACTGCTGGATGAAGGATGCCAAGGTTACCTAGTGACTGTGATTGACTCGTTGGCTAAGGAGCCAAGGCTAGAAGACATAGCTGAGATGTGTAACTTTCTCGATGTCTTTCCTTAGGAATTGCCAGGATTACCACCTGATAGGGAAGTGGATGATGCGAATCGGTATCGCTTGGTTGCGAAAAGGTTAGGTTTTGTTGTGCGAATACAGAAGGATAAATTGGACGAGCTCACCACCAGGTTTGGATATAGGTCGAACCACCACCAAACAAGGATACAGATGCTCAAGGAGGCTCACCACACTTAGAATCCACTAAGTGATACAGAAACCTTAAGTTTTGCAATAGAATTGCAAGAGAAAACTCTCAATATTCATTCCAAATGGTCATCCCCCTAAGTGACGCCCAAGAGGGTTTACATAGAGTTCAATCAGTTTCTAACAACCTTATTTAATTCCTAAGACTCAGCAAAAACTTTGAATCTAAACTTAGAAACTTGAAATCATTAAAAAAGAAGTTGGCAACGAGAAGATGACATTTAATGCTCTTGACCAGATTCGCACCACTTCCACAGCAATTAATACTCCAAGTTCGGACTGTTCACGCACTGTTCATTAAACCACCAGAATGACTTCAATGCTTCTCTTCAATCAGCAATATATGTAGTGAACTAATTCCATGTAAGCATAATAACAAGTGGGGCACAAACTGAAGATGTTGGTGTGACGCATGCATCAGTGGAATTTGTAATTGAGTTGGCCCTTGGGATGGAGCCAATCTCTAGAACGCCCAACATAATGGCATTGTCAGAGTTAAAGGAATTGAAGGTTCAGAAGCAAGAGTTGCTTGATAAGGGATTCATTCGTCCGAGTACGTCACCATGGAGGCACCAGTGTTGTTCATAAGAAAGAAAGATGGGTCATTGCATTTATGCATTGACTATCGGCAGTTGAACCAGGTAACTATCAAGAACAAGTATCCATTACCAAGAATAGATGACTTGTTCAATCAACTACAAGAGGCGTCGATATTCTCCAAGATAAACTTAAGAACGGCCTACCATCAACTAAGGATCAAGAAGAAGGATATACCGAAGACGGCATTTCATATAAGATATGGACATTATGAGTTTACCGTTATGCCATTTGGATTAACTAACGCCCCTATCTACTTTTATTGATTTGATGAATCGGGTATTCAAGGAGTTCTTAGATCAGTTCGTCGTCATATTTATCGACGGCATTTTGGTATACTCGAAGAGCTTTGAAGAACATGAACAACATTTGAGAATGGTTCTACAAACCTTGAGAGAACACGCACTCCACGCCAAGTTTACTAAGTGCAAGTTCTGGCCCAATCGGGTAACGTTCCTTGGACACATGATCTCTGGGGATGGAATCTCGGTGGATCCAACTAAGATTGAAGCAGTTACGAATTGGCCATGACCTACGACAGTGACAAAAGTTCAGAATTTCCTAGGACTTACAGTCTATTATAGACGATTCGTGAAAAGGTTCTCCGCAATAGCCACTCCTTTGACTCATTTACTAAAGAAGGAAACAAGGTTTGAGTGGACGGATAAGTACGAGAGGAGTTTCCAAGAGCTTAAGCATAAGTTGACGACTGTCTTTGTATTAATAATACCATCAGGTCCTAAAGGATACGATATTTATAGCGATGCGTCGCCAAAGGGATTAGGGATGTGTTTTAATGCAGCATGGAAGAGTTGTTGCATACACATCGCGACAATTAAGACCTCATGAGCTAAACTACTCGATTCACGATTTGGAATTAGCGGCTATCATTTTTGCACTGAAGATTTGGAGGCACTACTTGTGCGGAAAAAGGTTTCAAATCTACACAGACCATCAAAGTTTGAAGTACTTATTTTCCCAAAAGGAGTTGAACATGAAATAGTGCCGGTAGATGGAACTTATGAAGGATTACGACTGCGACATTCTGTATCACCCTGAGAAGGCTAACAAAGTAGCGGATGCACTTAGTCGGAAATTAAGCATCGTGTAGATGATGGTTAAGGAATGGATTCTACTTGAAGGAGTGCGTAACTCGGAATTCAAGTTTGAGGTAGGTCACCTCTCGAGCTTGTTAGCCACCTTAAGGATCAAACTGGAGATTAAGGCTAAGATTAAAGTATTACAATTGACGGACCTTGAAATTCAGAAGATTCTGAGTATCGATACAAGTAATAGAAAATCCAACTATCCGAGGACGAAATCTTGAAGTTTCGTGGACGATTATGCGTTCCCAATGATGTTGAGCTTAAGGAGGAAATCTTGGTTGAAGCTCATCGTAGTAGCTACAGTATTTATCCGGGCAGCACCAAGATGTATTAGAACTTACGCCAGCACTATTGATGGCATGGAATGAAAGTGGATGTGGCCAAGCACATAACTAAGTGTCTAACGTGTCAACAAGTGAAAGCACAACATTGTAAGCCTGGTGAACTGTTTGCTACCGTTGAAAATCTCAGAATAGAAATGGGAACATATTACTATAGACTTTGTTATGGGTTTGCCAAGGAGCCAGAGAAGCCATGATTCTATTTGGGTTATAGTCGATAGGTTGACTAAGTCAGCACATTTGTTGGCAGTCCGAAAGGATTTCACAATGGATAAGTATGCCGAGCTATATATGCAACAAATAGTCCGTCTTCATGGAGTGCCAATTACGATCACATCAGACAGAGACCCCAAAATTCACCGTAACCTTTTTGAAAAGTTTTCAAACAACTATAAGATGAAGTTGCAATATAGCACGGCCTATCATCCACAGACATATGGCCAATTTGAAAGGAAGAGACGTGCTGTTACGTTTCGAGATCCCCTCCCATATCGAGCGCACGATGACGGTTCATCCAGTGGGGAATGACGAAGTGTACCTTAGACATTATACGTTAGTTTGGGTAGATGTAGGCTTAGCTCACTATGAGACCCATGAGTACCTAGCTTGGTGTTTCCGGGACCGTTTTGGAGACGAGTTCGATCCCATCAGGTTTGCCGATATCCCGTTTGTAGGAGAGGGTCAGCTGGACCGTCAGTGCCCAGACAGTGATGTAGTAGATGTTGATATGTGGGATAATCCCGACTCTGAAGTCGAGTATGAGATTGTGGAGGATGAGGAGGAGCATGAGGAGCTAGATGGAGTAGCTTTTGAGCCCGAGGTTGTGGACCCAGTCCCGGTGCAGGTGGATGCAGAGGCCCCCGAGCCGATGGACGTAGACGAGGTCGAGGAACAGGATCCTGAGCCAGAGATCGAATCCGAGGCCATGAGTTCAGAGGAGGAGTCGGAGCAGCCCGAGGGTTCTTCTGAGTCGTCGGGTTCTGATCCCGACTGGATACCCTAGGTTAGACCTCAATTTTAGGAGCGAGGGCCGATACTTTTTGATCGTAGCCCTCTTTTTAGCAGTTGACCCTTGGCTACTGATCCCTTTTTGTCTTAGTGGCCCTAGTGTTGTATCTTTCGTTGTAAATGGATATTGTATATAAGTTTATGGTAATGAATGTCTATATTATTTCAATGGTTTATAGTTTATTTGA
Organism: Syzygium jambos; assembly: GCA_031216235.1. NCBI lineage: Eukaryota > Viridiplantae > Streptophyta > Magnoliopsida > Myrtales > Myrtaceae > Syzygium > Syzygium jambos. The sequence continues at coordinate 20,537,306 of CM062226.1, forward strand.
TGTTATTCATAGTTGCTTTATTTATTGTCCGGGTGAATATATATTATATATATACATCTTTTCTGCATGTGTCGTGTTTTCTCTGATTTTAGGTTTTCGAGTCGGTGACGTAACCTGGGAGCGTCGCACCACATTTCGACCTAGATGTGGGATGTTTACGTTTCATGGGGTACGGGGCGTGACATCCCTGTCCGAATTGGTATCAGAGCAAGGTTAGTTCGGTCCAATCTGGTCGAGCCCTGGAGTGATAAGGAGTAGTGACCATGGGTAGTAGTAGGGTGACCTTGCGTGCTAAGTGTACCTCCGGATTGCTTGTGTTTGATTGTTTTAGTGATTAATTGAACTAGTGTTATGCAGGTGCGGCAGGAACCGAGGTAAGCATGCAAGTTCTTGGGTGGAATTCTGTGCCGTTGTGCTAAGCCGCATGCTGAGTGTTAGTCGTTACTATTTTGATACCTGCCTAGGACTTGGACCGGATAGTTGGTTTAGGTCTCTAATTCCTGAGCGGAATTATAACAGGTAGTCGAGCACTCAGACTTGAAGAATGAGCCGAAGAAGGGGCAAGGAACCCTAAGTGCAGTCCAGTACGGGTGGCCAAGATGCCAAAGATCCCAGAATGGAACAAGTCATTGAGACCTTAAGAGAAATAGGGAATATCATGGGCAGGCAAGCCCAAGAGAGCCGCAGTCATTACTGAGGCTGCAGCAGCTGCCACCATGAACGGAAATCAAGCCCAGCAGGCTCAAGCTCAATCAATGGTAGCAGTGAGACCAATGCACCAGTTGATAGAGCAATTTTTCAAGTGAAACCGCCCAAGTTCACGGATAGAGGTGACCCAGAAATCACCCCACGTTGGGCGGAGGAATTGGAGAAGGCGTTTGATTTGTTGGGATGTAATGAGACTGAGAAGATTTCTTTGGCGACTTATCAGCTGCAAGACAATGCCAATGACTGATGGAAGGCAGTCATGGAAAGAGTATTCCCAAAGAATGTGGATCAGACCTGGGTAGTATTTGTGGAGAATTTCTATGGACAATATTTCTCAGAGAGTGCCTAGGAGAAGAAGATGGCGGAGTTCATGAGACTTCGTCAGGGGTCGATGACCGTAGTTCAATACGAAGTAGAGTTTGTAAGACTGTCGAGATTCGCCCCAAGAATGGTAGGGGATCCACGGGACAAAGCCCGAAGATTCCAAGATGGACTGAGACCGGATCTTTGCACTCAGATGCTCCTACTGAATATCAGAGATTATAGGGAATTGCACGAACGAGCCCAAACGCCAGAGCGAGATCAGATGGAAAGAGCAGCGGCATCAAGATCGCGGTTTAATCAGAACCAGGACAATCGTCGTTTTGGAAAGAAACTGATGACCAGCAATAGACAGTTTATTCCACCTCCGAGAAGGAATGTAGGGAAGCCCAGCCAGCCACCAAATAGATTTGGGGCTTGTTTTCGCTGTGGGAGTTTGGAGCATCAGATAAAGAACAGCCCCCAGCAACACCCTTTTAGACCCCCAACACAACAACAGCCCAGAGTTGGAAGTCAAGCCGGGTATCCCCCACTGGCTATCAAAGGTAGACCACCTGCACAAGGAAGAGTATACGCAATGGCGCGCAAGGATGCCGAGGACGCGCCGGGCGTGGTCACTGGTACCATTTCTCTCTGTGATCATGCTGCCTATGCGTTATTTGATCCCGGGGCAACCCATTCGTTTATTTCAGAACAGTTTGTTAGGTTAGTTGGTCTTGAACCCGTATTACTTGAGAACATGCTATGTGTGATGACCTCACTGCATGATAGGGTGCTAGTGTCGTTGGGGTGTCTGGACTGTAAAATTGCGATTGGGAATGTAGATGAAAGGATTGATTTGGCTGTATTAGCCATGTTTGATTTCGATGTGATCGTCGGTATGGATTGGCTGACGAAACATAAAGCTGTTATGGATTGCGGCAATAGGATGATCCAATTCAATCCGATTGGACATCCTAGGTTTGAATTTTAGGGAAACCGAGGAGGAACCTCGATCCCTTGGATTTCTTCGCTTGAGGCGACTAAGATGCTCGATGAAGGTTGTGAGGGATACCTGGTGGATGTGAATGATCCGATATTGACGAAACCTAAGTTGGAAGAAATCCCTGTAGAGTGTAACTTTCCCGAGGTTTTTCCTCGGGAATTGTCGGGCTTACCACCGGAACGGGAAGTGGAATTTGTAATAGAATTGGCCCCAGGTACGGAACCAATTTCTAAGGCCCCATATCGGATGTCTTTATCAGAGTTGAAGGAGTTGAAGGTCCAGATGCAGGAATTGTTAGATAAAGGGTTTATTCATCCTAGTGCGTCTCCATGGGGAGCGCCAGTCCTATTTGTGAGGAAAAAGGACAGGACGTTGAGACTATGTATAGACTATCGGCAGTTGAATCAGGTGACTATAAAGAACAAGTATCCACTGCCGAGAATTGACGACTTGTTTGATCAATTGCAAGGATCGTCAGTATTCTTTAAGATCGACTTACGGATCGGGTATCATCAGCTGAGAATCCGGAAGAAGGATATCCCGAAGACTGCCTTTAGAACGAGATACGGGCATTACGAGTTTACAGTCATGCCCTTCGGTTTAACGAATGCCCCTGCAGCTTTCATGGATCTCATGAACCGAGTCTTCAAGGAATTTCTAGACCAGTTCGTCATTGTGTTTATTGATGATATTCTGGTATATTCGAAGAGCTCGGAAGAACATGAAGTGCATTTGACTGAGGTGCTACGGACTTTAAGGGAACACGCACTTTACGCGAAGTTCAGCAAATGCGAATTTTGGCTTAGCAAGGTAGCATTCCTTGAACATATAGTATCGGAAGAAGGAATATCTGTGGATCTGGCTAAGATCGAGGTAGTGCTTAAGTGGCCCAGGCCGACGTCAATAACGGAAATCAGGAGTTTCTTGGGATTAGCCGGCTATTATCGACATTTTGTAGAAGGATTCTCGTCAATAACCATGCCACTAACGCGATTGCTAAAAAAGGATGTTAAGTTTGGATGGGATGATAAATGCGAACGAAGCTTTCAGGAACTAAAGCACAGGCTGACGACCGCCCCAGTATTAACTATTCCGTCTGGACCTGGTGGATTCGAAGTCTACAGTGATGCTTCCATCAGAGGACTTGGTTGTGTACTAATGCAGCATGGAAAAGTAGTTGCATATGCATCACGTCAGTTGAGGCCACACGAGATGAACTATCCAATGCACGACCTAGAGCTGGCTGCCATTGTTTTTGCACTCAAAATCTGGAGACATTATTTGTGCAGGGAAAAGTTCCAGATTTATACGGATCACCAGAGTCTCAAGTACCTATTCTCGCAGAAAGAGTTGAATATGAGGCAACGTCGGTGGATGGAACTGTTAAAAGATTATGACTGCGACATAATGTACCATCCTGGAAAGGCAAACCGAGTAGCGGACGCACTAAGTCGCAAGTCGAGTACGGCGCACATAATGATCAAGGAGTGGACATTGCTTGAACGACTCCGAGATTCAGAGTTTAAATTTGAATTAAGCCATGTGTCGAATCTACTAGCCGCATTGAGAATCAAACCTGAGATTCAGATAAAGATTAAGGTGATGCAGTCCATGGATCAGGAAATTCAGAAGATGGTGGGAATGGATGCCGCTACAAGGAAGTCAGATTTCCAAGTGTCAGACGATGAAACTTTGAAATTTAGAGGACGATGGTGTGTACCCGATGATACCGAGCTTAGGGAAGAAATACTAAGAGAAGCTCATCGCAGCAATTACAGTATTCACCCCGGCAGCACGAAAATGTATCAGAATCTACGACAACATTATTGGTGGAACAGAATGAAGACGGATGTGGCCAGGTATGTGGCTAAGTGTTTGACGTGCCAACAGATGAAGGCACAACACTACAAACTAGAAGGATTGCTGCGACCGTTGGAAATTCCCGAGTGGAAATGGAAACACATCACCATGGATTTCGTGACCGGATTACCGAGGAGTCAGAGGGGACATGATTCCATATAGGTGATTGTGGATCGACTTACGAAGTCGGCACATTTCTTAGCAATACGAAAGGATTTTGAGATGGAAAGGTACGCAGAGTTGTACGTAAGACAGGTCGTCAGACTTCATGGAGTACCAGTTACTATTACGTCGGATCATGACCCGAGATTTACGGCAAATTTTTAGAAAAGTCTACAGACGGCCTTAGGAATGAAGGTACAATTTAGTACAGCTTACCATCCACACACTGATGGACAATCGGAAAGGACGATCCAGACCCTAGAAGATATGTTGAGGGCTTGTGTACTGGATTTCCAAGGCAAATGGGAAGAGCAGCTACACTTGATGAAGTTTGCGTATAATAACAGTTACCAGCAGAGTATTCAGATGGCCCCATTTGAAGCCTTATATGGAAGAACATGCAGGACTCCCGTATATTGGGACGAAGTAGGTGAGCGGAGTATTACTGGCCCAGAGTTGATGCAGCAGACAGTGGAAGCTGTCGAGATCATTTAAGAAAGACTAAAGACAGCACAAAGTCGCCAGAAGAGCTATGCCGATCGGAGACGACGACCTTTGGAATTCCAAGTCGGAGATCACGTATTCCTCAAGGTGTCGCCTATGAAAGGGTTATCCCGATTTGGCAAGAAGGGAAAGCTGAGTCCGAGGTTTGTCGGACCATTCGAGATTCTAGAAAAGATTGGCGATACGGCCTATAGACTTGCCCCGCCACCTAACTTGTCCCAGGTACACAATATTTTCCACGTGTCGATGTTGAGAAAGTACGAGCCAGATCCGACATAAGTTCTGAGATATGAAGAAATAGACGTGGACGACAGGGTTGTCGTACGTGGAGAAACCAGTCAGAATTGAGGACCGGAAAGATCGAGTATTGCGGAATAAGACGATCCCAATGGTCAAGGTAGTTTGGGAGCACCATGGGACAGAAGGCGCTACCTGGGAAAGCGAAGAGGCCATGCGACGTCAACACCCCCAGCTGTTCGAGGAACAAGTTTAGAGTACAAATTTCGAGGACGAAATTTTTGTAAGGAGGGAAGAGATGTAACATCCTGAATTTTGACCCGTTATCGGGACCAATATAGTGTATGTTAATTCTCGTTTGATTTTAGTAAGTCTCGCCCGGACTTGATCAATCACGGGATACTAACCAAATCGGAAAGGCTAAATAGGAACCGGTACGTAGATCGAGGACCTGATCGCGATTGAGCACCGATTTCGAGAAACGTTGAGGGAATATTTTGAACCAATATGGGCCGATCTTAAGAAAATGACGGATTGGATATAGTCAGTAATGTGCGATCGGATCGCGGGTGATTTCGCACGACCAAAAGCACGCCTAATAAATCAATCCCGAATTTATTCCGAACGATCTCGACCTCCGGTACTAGTGATAATTCCTCACGTCTTCCCAAAATTCGAGGCCATCATGACTCGGACAATCCTAGGTCGATATACGTAAAACCTAAACAGTCGCCCGTTAGTGAGAGGTCCTAAGACTTCAAAACGAGCTAATTTGAGCGCGAAATTAGAACCGAACTTCGATATCAAAATTTCAAGGGTAATTATGACTATTTCGCAAGACCGACGTAATTTTATAGTGGCCACGCATGTCTGGAGTGCGTACAGTCAAAAATTGAAATTTCGACCCCCGGAGGAAAATTTACGGTTTTACCCCTCAAAACTTTTGGACTGATTTTCGAGAGCTTAAAGAATGATTTTTAAGGATCCGACACCATATTATGCTGGCCACGCATATATAGGACCGGTATGGATAAAAATTGGAATTTCGATCCGGGATCGGAAAATTACGAAAATGCCCCTAGGCCTATTTTCCTTAATTCCGAATTTGGTCAAATTTTGGGGGATTAACCAAGGTTAATTGGGCTAAACCAGGTTTGGTTAGCCTTTAGTTGAGGACAAACGACCATCCAACCCTTGCATTTTTCGATAAGAGCCATTTCTAGCCTTAGGATTAAGGGCATAAGTGTCCAATAGCCTAGGATCTTGACACTTGGAATCCACTAGCTCAACTTTGACCATACTTGACCAGCTCTCTCTCTCTCTTCAGTCCTTCTCCCAGCTCACTCTCTCTCTCTCCCGATCAGCCCTTGTCGACCGCCGTTCCTCTTCCGTTCAGCTCAACCGGCCACTGTTCAGGCCGGAACAGGCCACGCCGCCAGAGCTGCTGGCCGCCGGCCACCGCACACCACCACTTGACATTGTCCCAGCCTCCATCGACCCCTCTCACCCCCTTAATCGCCGTCCACAGCCGCCGTTCCAGGCGGAACCGTGAGGGTCACCACCGATCATCACCACCGCCGGTGCCGCGCCGCCGTCCTCCATCCGTACACCGCCCCCGCCGACCACCTCACCCTCACCGTCTCTCTCTCCGCCATCCTCAGCCCCCACAGCAGCCCCCTGTTTCGGCCTTGCTAGCCGAGAGCCTCACCGGCGCCGCCGTGAACTGCCGGCTTGCCCCCAAGATGCTGCCGCCGATTCTTACCGCGTGTCGGTAATCGATCGCCCGTTCTCGCCGACTCGAGTTAATTTTAGGTCAGTATAAACCCCTAAACCCTTAATTAGTTTAATTGTACTTTCTAGGGGTAATTAGGGATTAATTAGTGGTTAATTAGGCTTAACCATGGTCTAAATAGGTCTAATGTTGTGTGGGGTGATTAGGGGACCTAATTAGTGCCTAATGAAGTGATTTAGAGGTGGATTCGGGCCTAATGAGGGTGCTGCCCTGGTACTGTTCATCCAGTACCGAATTTGCCTAAATTTGCCTAAGTGTTGCACTAATTGGATTCATTGATTAATGACTTAAAATTTAGCAATTTAGGGGTTGGTTAGGACTTGTATAAATCCTAGTGGATGACCCCGTGATGGTGAGAACGACTATCGAGATCGAATTGCCCATGGCGGGCCTTAGGCGCGTGGAATTACTTTGGAATAAATGCGTGGAGTAAATGTTGAATTGATTGGGCTAAAATGGAGATAATTGGGAGTGTCGGGAATGAGTGGAATATGTCTAATTTGAGAGTAATTAAGCTTGGTAATTTGGCATCAGCAATTGACTTTGAATTCCGAGCATGTGAATTGCAAAAGTACGTCATGATGTGATTGAATTTGGGTGCTTTGATGTACATGCTTGAGCTTTATCAATTGTGGCCTTCGAGTCGAGCCTACGGGTCGTTTTATCAATTGTGGCCTTTGGGTCGGCCCTACGGGTCGCTTTATCAATTGCGGCCTTCGGGTCGAGCCTACGGGTCGCTTTATCAATTGTGGCCTTTGGGTCGGACCTACGGGTCGCTTTATCAATTGTGGCCTTCGAGTCGGGCCTACGGGCCGTTATATTCAATTGTGGGTCTTCGGGTCGTTATAATTGCGCATGATTTATATTGATTTCAAATGCCTAACCTGCAGGGCTATGAGACAGTGAATTGGGCCGCAGGCCTAGGTTAATTGTAGTGATTTACTAGTTCATTAATTATTGTGTTTGATTTACCTGTCTGGAGGTGCACATTAGCCTAGTTTAGAATTAGGGGTTGTTACTTGCTGAGTTTTTCTCACGGTTGTGGTAAAACCGATGTTTCATATCCTCGACCATGAATTTCAAAGACGCGCTGTTACGTTTCGGGATCCCCTCCCATATCGAGCGCACGATGACGGTTCATCCAGTGGGGAATGACGAAGTGTACCTTAGACATTATACGTTAGTTTGGGTAGACGTAGGCTTAGCTCACTATGAGACCCATGAGTACCTAGCTTGGTGTTTCCGGGACCGTTTTGGAGACGAATTCGGTCCCATCAGGTCTGCCGATGTCCTGTTTGTTGGAGAGGGTCAGCTGGACCGTCAGTGCCCAGACGGTGATGTAGTAAATGTTGATATGGAGGGTAATCCCGACTCTGAAGTTGAGTATGAGATTGTGGAGGATGAGGAGGAGCATGAGGAGCTAGGTGGAGTAGCTTTTGAGCCCGAGGTTGTGGACCCAGTCCCGGTGCAGGTGGATGCAGAGGCCCCCGAGCCGATGGACGTAGACGAGGCCGAGGAACAGGATCCTGAGCCAGAGACCGAGTCCGAGGCCATGAGTTCAGAGGAGGAGCCGGAGCAGCCCGAGGGTTCTTTTGAGTCGTCGGGTTCTGATCCCGACTGGATACCCTAGGTTAGACCTCAGTTTTAGGAGCGAGGGCCGATACTTTTTTACCGTAACCCTCTTTTTGGCAGTTGACCCTTGGCCACTGATCCCTTTTTGTCTTAGTGGCCCTAGTGTTGTATCTTTCGTTGTAAATGGATATTGTATATAAGTTTATGGTAATGAATGTCTATATTATTTCAATGGTTTATAGTTTATTTGATGCTATTCATAGTTGCTTTATTTATTGTCCGGGTGAATATAAATATATATTATATATATACATCTTTTCTGCATGTGTCGTGTTTTCTCTGATTTGGGGTTTTCAGGTTGGTGACGTAACCTGGGAGCGTCGTACCACATTTCGACCTAGATGTGGGATGTTTACGTTTCGTGGGGTACGGGACGTGACATTGAGAGTTTTGTTAATTTATTTTTTGAAAAAGGAAAATGTAATATTTAATTGTTTCAATCCAATCAAGCATAAATAAGCATCACTAACTTGAAAATTCGTTCTCTTAATAACTCTCTTTTTCTCCAAAGAGATGTATAACTAACCACAACCGAATATCATGCGCCATGAGGAATCTGAAATAGGGGTCTATATAGTAATCTTCTAAAGAGCTAAATAGCATTATAACTGATATAAGAAATAATTGAAAATGACCTAATATCAGGAAAAAGTTTATGAAAGAAAATTACTTTTTTTTGCATCATTTACTCGAAATATTAAAAAGAATGTTGGCAAACGAACCGTATACTTAATCAACAAACAAACAGATTATTACTTAGAATAGGAAAAACTATTTCTGTCATACACAGTTTGTGGATTTATGGCAAGAACATGGAAACAAATCAACAACGAAAGTTGAAATAGCATATGACATTGAGCCCGTGCGTTCCCTTCAGGGCATGTGTCATTTTTTTTTTGGCCAAATTGAAGGCAAGATGAATGGGATGATGCAAAATGCAATTCTATGTCAGTAATTATATTTTATGCAACATAAATTGCAACGTTATGAAAAAAGTGATGTAAATTGCAAAGTTTATATTTGAAATTGTTGTGAAATAAACTTTTTCATGGTTTTTAAAATACTTTATAGGACATTATTTGAGATTTTTATTATTTTGGAAGAATTTATTTTTAACATCCATGAAGAGAACTATATGTAAAAAGAAGGGTCTATTCGCGAAATGCAATGAACGGTGCGGGCCCAAAAAGGATTTATACAGAAAGAGGTAGAGGTGTATGTTCGGGAAACGCAATTAATATTGCATACTGCGTGGACAAAGAAAACTTGATAGAACTCACAGTAGAAGTGTGTGAAGAAAGAAGTATCTATTCGAGAAATGCTGAAAAATGTATTTATTTTCCTTAAAAAAATTTAGAATAATAAATTAGCCATAAATTAAAGACGAACTTCATGTTCTTATTAGTAAATTTTAAAAGGTTTTAGAATTTTAAATTGAAATGCTCAAAAAGAAAAAAATAGTATCCAAGCAGAGTTTTATGAAACAGATTTTGGTTATTTATTGCATACAAGCCACATCTTTAATTGTAAGATTAGGGGTCTAATACCCTAAAAAAACCTCCAACATTATATCCAATTCCAATTCTACCCAAAAAAAAATTTTATCTCATAAAAACCACAAACTTTTACTTAAGTCCCAAATTTGTCATTGTTTACCCTTCGTCCAAAATTTATTGTTGACAATTGGGAGATGGAAAACCCCATAGTGCAAGCTGTTAGAGCACCCCGAGCCAAGTGTCCCGAACACAAGCTTTCCAAATGCAAGCTCTCCAATCACGAGAGATGGAAGATTCCCAAGCATGAGAGATTAAAGATTAAGCGAACCGATGATTTTCGAGTGAGATGGAAGGAAAGACTCTCTTAGGAATAAGAGCATCGAAGAAAGTCAACCATAATTAGTCTAGTTTTTACCCAAATTTCATATGTAAGAAGACGTCGTTTGGGCAGATGTGGAAAGTTATCTCCAAAAGAAATCTTCTTGGATTTGAAATTTGGGAAAAAAACAAGAACAATGACATTGAAATGCCAAATAGGATCACTAAGGGCGATTTTGGAAGGAGGGTGTATGGGGGCAAATATACTCAAGTAAAAGTTTGTGGTTTTATTGAACAAAAAAAGCGAAGGGTAGAATTGGGATTGGAATTAAAATTAGAAATTATTTAGGATATCATACCCTTCTATAAGGGATACAAGGATTATTATAAGATCATTGCAAACTCAGGAGTTTGTGTTCTGATACCATTTGAGATTTTGTGGGACTACTATTAACCGTTTAAAATGCTTAACCTATTAGATAAATGTGTAATTTAATACTTAAATATTTTAATAATAATTCCCAAACAAATGCATATGAACAGTAAAAAGTGTTAATTATGATGATGTAAAAAATATACGGAATAATTTTACACCAGAATTTTAATAAAATTATCCTCCGAATTTTGGAATAACTTCTAATATGACGTTGAAGTGACATCGAAAAGGAAAGTAATAAACAATTTTAAATGCAAAAGTAAACTAATTGATACACAGTTTACAAAATTATACGCATACGGAAGAATGTTGAATCCAATAAGCTGAACAGTTAATTACAAAGCGGGTCGATGAAGAGAATTAATGCGATTATTGTTTTATTACGATGAAATGTTTGGTGTTCAAAAGATTTTTTGGAAAATTTAAGCAACTTTCTTTTTTTTTTCCGGTTAGAGTGGAAGTCTCTCTATTTTTATGATTACTACTTTTGATTTTTTGTTGTTGTTTCTGTTTCGTGATGTGACTTAGTTGAACGGGGTTTTTAGTAGTTCTCATTTAATTTTGGCTTGGAGTGGCCGAAGAGAACTATGACGATAAAGCTCGAAAGAGCTATAGGAGAGGCAGCATAGGGTTGCGGTAGCACGGCGACAGCAACATGAAGGCGCGATGACGAAGGCAAAAGGAATCGCAGTGTCCGACGGCTACGTTGAATTCGTGAAAAGGCAAGAGGGTGAGCAAAGGATGGCGGCATGCAAGGAGTCGCCACTGCCTGATGGTAAAAGGGCGAGATCACTCCCGTGCTTGCGACAAAAAAGATAAGGTGGTCAAGGTGAAAGCATCGAGCGATGGTCGAGGCAAGAGGAGAGCTAGTCATGTCAGAGTCCAACGAAAATGCAATTGATAAGAAAGCGGTTCATCCACAATTACCTTTACGGTCATATTGTCATTTGGCGAGTGAGACATTATTCAATACATGCGAACAAGGTAACTTGCTGTTGGTTTTTCTCTCGGAACATGTATAGTTAAAATTAAATATAAATGCAGCGAAAAAATATAACTATACATGTATCTCCAAAGGCGTTATTTGTGCATTTCAATCAAAAATCGAAAGATCATAGGGGGTTAAACGGATTACCTCTTGTAGCGTGCCCAAAACGATTTCGGTTCATATGTTCTTCAGTTTGAGCCCCACAACTGTCGGACCTCCAGTTCGGACACACTACCAATTGCACGACGAACGAAAGGAAGAACTTGCAGATAATCACCAATAAAATTGTGCTAGCAATCTTGTTGCGACAATTCTTCGCACTCTCGATATTTCAGTCACAACGTCAGAAGAGAGAAAACATGTTTTCTTAACTCTTACGAACACATAATAATTGCATACGCTTTTTCTTCATCGTTTTTGCAACTGTTGCTGATCACGCCATTAATAATGTGCGATCAGCAATAGTTGTTGATCGCAGCATTAATAATGGCGTTGTTGATCGCATGTGTGCACATTGCACGCGATCAGCAACGGTTGCTTATCATGTGTGTCATGCACGCGGTCAGCAACTGTTTGCTGACCATGTGCCATGCACTTTGCACACGATCAGCAACGGTTGCTGATCGTGTGTTGACCATGTGCCATGCACACGGTCAGCAATCGTTTGTTGACCATGTGCCATGCACATGGTCAGGGCTTGTTGGCCACGTGCATGCGACAAAATTTTTTTTATATAAATAAATATAAACATGTATATACAAATATAGAAGTGCATGATCAGCATATGTGTATTTTGTGACCATCATATGCACACACGCCCATGACAAAAATTGAATTAAATTAAATCCCATTTAATTTAATTTCAGTCCGACTCAATTCAATTGCAAACATATTTGCAATATCGTCTCTTCCGTACTACATCATCCAAAATTGGTTATGGTGTGTGACATCCCTAGGTTCATCACTGAGCTGGTAGGAAGACTTACACTAACACATTAGCACTTCCAAGAGAATTGATTGTCCCGATCAATCTCTAGGTCCTACAAGCCATGATTGACATCTAGCAATATGTCATGACTACCCAGACAGTGTGAATGTTTTAAGACATAATGAACCTATCAGCTTTGGTTACAGTATAATTGAATCCCTTTGCCTTACATGTCCCGATCGAACAAAGGCCATGGAATATTTGTCAAGTCACCAATTCGATCATATGCACAAATCTAATTGACATGCGCTTTATATGAGACATGAACAGTTCATTCTCGGTTACAACCTCGGCCGAGGATTTCAATGCAATGTCAAGATTAGATTGCATATGACATCATTATTGTACCTTGCATATAACAAGGAAACAGATTCCATTTTGTGCACATGTGTAACTTCGTATGTGAACGAACTATGGCCATCAAGTACAGAGACGAATCAACGAAGCGGCAATATGCGCACCTGTGAACCATAGCCATCCAACATACAAGTCAACACTGTACCTCAGGTCTAAGGATTATTTACACAAGATTACACAAGACCAGAGCACGAACGATTAGACATTGACCACGCTAAAAGTTTCCATGTTGCTAATCGTTCTATGCATGTCACGTTCAGTGAACTTGTTTGATACAAGCACCTGTATTCTAACTCGGGTATTGCAATATCCAATGACTCGTGACTCGTCATTTCCTTAAGTATCTAATACTTATTGGTAAAGTTACGAACACACAGGTCTCAACAGGATCATTAATATCCACTCAATGATCCATCGACCGAGAATAATTTAAAGATTCAGTCTAATTGTGAACCTGTCACACATATTCTCAACGTCTCAAGAATAGGTCCAGTCACAACTGATCTTATGGAATCATTCATATGTTTAAATAATTGGACAAATGATTGAACGCGTCCTTGCCATTAAATAATTAATGTAATTGAAAGTACAACTTAAATCCCTAACATGTAACTATTACATGGTAACTTTAGGGCATACATCTAACAGTCTCCCACTTGCACTAAAGCCAATTTGTTTGGTACCTTAAACCCATCTTGTCAATGTGTCTTTCAAAAGAAGACTGAGGTAAGGCCTTAGTGAAGGGATCTGCCACGTTTTCTGCTGAGGCAATTTTCTGCAAGGCGATATCACCTCTCCCAACAATTTCTCTAATGAGATGGAAGCGTCTCTCAATGTGCTTGGATTTCTGGTGAGACCTTGGTTCCTTCGCTTGAGCTATTGCCCCATTGTTATCACAAAACAAAGTTATTGGTTGTTCAATGGAAGGAACGACTCCAAGTTCATAAATGAACTTCTTCATCCAAGCGGTTTCCTTTGCTGCTTCTGAAGCGGCTACATACTCTGCCTCTGTGGTGGAGTCAACAGTTATGCTCTGTTTGGAACTCTTCTAACTAACTGCGCCACCATTAATTGTAAAGACAAACCCAAATGTAGACTTATAATCATTAGGATCCAATTGAAAATCGGAATCAGTATAAGCTTCAACTTTAAACTCTCCTTCTCTATATATCAAGAATAAATCTTTAGTCCTTCGCAAGTACTTAAGGATATTCTTGACTACTATCCAGTGTTCTTCCCCTGGATCAGACTGATATCTGCTAGTAATGCTTACAGCATGTGCAATATCATGTATCGTACATAGTATAGTGTACATTATGCTTCCAATAGCGGATGCGTAAGGTATCTTTGCCATACGTTCTCTTTCTTTAGAAGTGTTGGGACACATCTCCTTGGAAATATGGATTTTCATGCCTAAAAGGCAATAATCCTCTTTTAGAACATTGCATGTTAAAACGTGTTAACACTTTGTCTATGTACGTAGACTATGAAAGGCCAATCAATCATCTCGATCTATCTCTATAGATCTTGATACCTAAAATATAGGTTGCCTCTCCTAAATCTTTCATGGAGAATTTCCGTGACAGGAATAATTTGATCGATGATATCATAGGTACATCGTTCCTGATCAAAAGTATATCATCGACGTAAAAAACTAGGAATGCAATTGCACTCCCACTGACCTTCTTGTATACACAAGGTTCATCCGGATTTTTGATGAAACCAAACGATTTGACTACTTCATCAAAACGGATGTTCCAACTTCTGGAGGCTTGTTTGAGTCCATAAATGGATCTCTTAAGCTTACACACCTTCCGACGTTCACCATTGGATTCAAAACCCCGTGGTTGTTCTATATAGATGTCCTCAAGAAAACCATTTAGAAAAGCTGTTTTGACATCCATTTGGAATATCTCATAATCTAGGTGTGCAGCTATAGCCAACATAATTCGAATGGATTTTAGCATGGTTACAGGTGAGAAAGTTTCGTCATAATCGATTCCTTCTTTTTGACGATATCCTTTCACCACCAACCGTGCTTTGTAAGTTCCAACTTGACCATCAGCATTCATCTTCCTCTTGAAAATCCATTTACAGCCAATTAGTACAATACCATCAGGCAGGTCAACTAAGGTCCAAACTTCGTTGGAATACATTGAATCCATTTCGGATTTCATGGCTTCTAGCCATTTACCAGAATCGATGTCCGACATCGCCTCCTCATAGGTGTTTGGATCACCAGGTTGATCACCATCATTCATAATGAATAATGATTCAATATGTTCAACCAAGTGTCTATAACGAGCAGGTGGACGAGACGTTCTCGCACTCATCCTAAGAGGTTGTGTATAAGAAGCTTCCACTGAGTCAGAGATCAGTATTTGAACTTGGTTATTTGGTACTTCATTGTTCTCTTCTTGTAAAATTATTTTCCGCCCAGCACCACCTTCCTGGACAAACTGATTCTCCATAAAAGAAGCATGCCTGCTGACCGAAATTCTTAGGTCAAGGTGACAATAGAAATAGTATCCAAGAGACTCTTTTGGATATCCAATGAAGCGACCTTGTTCATACCTAGCCTCTAATTTTTCCATTTTCAGCTTCTTGACGAAAGCTGGACAACCCCAAATCTTAATATGATTAAGATTTGGTTTCCTACTATGTCATATCTCATAAGGCGTAGTTGGTGTCACATCCTCAATTTCAGTCCCTGAAAAATGTCTATGGTTTAAGTTTGATGGTTTTCCAATTGGAACAAAAATTTCTACTCTTGTTTTGGAAAACCGTATTTCGGATCCTTGGTACCCCTTCGTTTTGTTATTTTTGGGGAGACTTTTGTGATCCGAATTTCCAAATACTTTCTTCTTGAAAGTTGTTCCAAACATCTTGAAGTTTTACCTGATTTAATTTCGGAATTTTGGAGTTGATATGAGTGGTACGATGGTCTGATTTTCGGACCGTGTGAAACTGCCCAGAATGGGTATTTCGGTGATGTTCACATCGTCTTTATTTTCTACGAGCTTTTCTGGGCCGCTTTTGGAAAAGTTTCCTTCACAAAAGTTGTTGAGAACATCCTTTTCTATAACGCGTGTAAATTTGGGAATTTTCTGAGATGATTTGCATGCTGGACAGAGCTTAATTTGAGAAACAAGAATTCAGTTACAGCGAACTATTTTCAGTCTGACTTTGAGTTACTGAAAATGGCATTTGCAAAGAGATTCAGATTTTGTGTTCTACACGAGAAATGTTTGTTACAGCCTTGTTTATGACATATCCAAATTTGAGAATTTTCGGAGTTCATTTACTATATTTTCAAGTCCAATTTCGTGAACAGTGCAAAGCTGTTCGGTTTTGTCAGATTTCAAAGATTTATAAATTCCTATATGAGAACGTTGGAATCTCGACTTGATGTCTTTTGGTGATATTTAAGGACATTCCCGTGCCGAACCTCGGGTTGAATGAGATTTTTATACATGTTTTGTCGTGGAAAACCCTCGGAAATCATGGAATTGATTATGATGCGGGTTTACGACTTAAGTGTTGATTAGTTGTTATTGTGTAAACCGATGCTGCTGAGTCATTGTGAGCTGAACCGACATTTTTAGAAGACTAAAATAGGCTCCGTGTTTGTTTCATTGGGAAGGAACTAGAAGATAAGGCTTTGACATGGTCAAAGCTTCTCCTTCAAGCTTCCATCATTAAGTTTCATTAATGCCATTAAATGGCCCTTGACTTAGAAGCCTATTTCATGATGACAAGCATTAATCACATTAGACTTTGGAGGTCCTATCATTATGGAACCAAGGCAAGGCCAAGCCTAGGAAACCAACGTGAAGGCCATTCGGCCGTGAGGAAGGAAGAGAGAGGGAAGGAAGAGAGAGAGAGAGAGAGAACCAATAGAGAAAAGATGCGTATTAGCCTTCATCATTTAACTCATAAATGCTCATGAATGGTCTTATCTTTTGTGACCTAAGCCATGACCTCATGCTTGGATGACATATGCCATGACTCAAGCAAGGCTATCATGACTTTTGACTATTGTGCACATTAATACTTGGCTTATTCTCCAAGCCTATTTGTCTATAAGAAAGCAAGAAGCCTCACGTGAAGTTCCCCCCCTCTCCTCCTCTCTCACGCCATCCTCCAATCTCACGCCAACATCTTCTTCTTCTTCCCTTGTTCTTATTTTCTCACTTTGGCCGAGAAACTCACGTCCGAACCAACCCCGAACCGGCCCGTGTTCCTACTCGTTCCCATCCAAGAGCCACGATTTGGCCTTGGTAGGCCTCGTCTTGGTCGGCTAAGCAAGAGAGAAGCAAGGAAAAAGCCCGAAGTTTCCCGAGCTCACCCGTTCTCTGGTTTTGTTTGCCGTTGAGTAAGTGAATTCCCTAATATCGGGAAAGGAAGTTACGATACGTTGTAACATGAGTTGGATGGCCCGTTTCTTGGTTTCATGGTTGTTCGTTCTTTCGCATCTAATGATGTTCACGTGTGATACTCACATTTGATGTTTATTTTGTTGGTTTCATAGCATGACTTTGCTATTTGAAATGCCATTGATGCCGGTACGGTAAGAATTGACTTGTGTAAATGACGATTGTCTCGTCCTCGCTTGATATTAGTGTTTTCACTTGCTGAGTCTCCCCGACTCATTCTGTCACGCCCCGAACCCAACTTACCCATCGGAACGCGAGCATCCCCCTTACCACTTCGGTCGATCAGAGTGCGACGTCCCCAGGAGACATCGCCGACCCAACAACAACATCAGAGTATAAAAACACATGCGGAAGCAAATTACAAACCCTGACAAATAAAGATGAACAAGAAAACCAAACACTCAAATCATCATCAGGTAAAACCTCATTCTCATATATATCAACACACTGTTTATACAAGGAGCATAGATACAATACAATACCGTCAGATCTACTACAGGTCTAGGTCAAGCTGGCATCAAAGTCAAAGGCCACTAATCCAAAAAGTGTCGGTGGCCGGGTGAGAAGGACTGAACTAAGGATCACTATAACAAAAAGGTAGGGATCCCTATCATCTTCCAACTAATCTAAGGCTCGAAGTCTGGGTCGCTGGAATCGTCGGGCTCATCCGAAGACTCATCTAACTCCTCTGAAGCGCTGCTATCCGGCTCTGGCTCATCCACGTCCATGTCGGGATCCTCCTGATCTCCCCAGTAGTCCGCTAAGATAGCATCAGCCTCAGGCTCGGAGTCAAAATCGTCCTCAAGGTCTACATCTGCGGCTGCATCGTCGACGGCATCTATGTCTACATCCTCGCCTACCTCATCGACCTCACCATCCCCATCATCCTGCTCCATCGCCTCTGGCTCGGGGTCGTCCTCATCCTCATCCATAGGCTCCGGCACTGGGTCACCATACCAAACTCCTGGGCCTGGCTGGGCCTCACCGGCTGGCTGAGCGCCAGGTGGAGGGGCATCGACCACCTCGCCATCGGCAATCACTGGCTCTAACTCGCCATCAGCGTCCACTGGAATGTCAAAGGTACGGATAGGTCGACTGAGGGTCCCGTCCGCTGCCCTGCGACACCATGCTATATATTCTTGCTTCTGATGCTCATCCTCACCCGTGTTCACGTAAAGAACTGACCTAAACCTCACATGCATCTCGCCATCTCCAGCTGGGAAATGCTCCTCGGTCTGCAAAATCTGCCTAGGAATCCCAAAAAGTGGAGGCGGCTCCAACATCCTAGGGGGTAGGTTCTGAAATGTTCGGTTTTTACAACAACCGTGAGACTAGCCCAGTGAATCAAATACCTAAACCTAGGCTAGGCTAAAGTGTGTCTCTTAACGGACCAAATCAAGTATTCAAGCCAACAACATAAAACTCAATATGTTCTAGTGATTCAACGTGATTCAACCCCTGCAAGTTAGTGCAATTCAACATATATATATATATACACCCACATACGTGTACATACGGGCAGGCGTACTCCACACACACGTGCTCATATTCTTTAAATGGTTCAAACCACTCAATCACCGCATCCCACACGAATGCCTCATGCAGTCACATGCTAATGATTCTCACAATCTCATCACAATACTGCATGATTCACAATTCACATAATGCAACGTTCCGTTTATTCTTAATCTCACGACCCACAATAGGGTCCGACCCGAAGGCCACAACACTTCATGGCCAGCGTATATAATACGCCCCCGGCCCGGTGTCTTCTAGCCTGCTACAAAGTGCCTGAGGCGCAACACCGCTCACCTACGAACCAGAGCCTGCTACAAAGTGCATGAGGATGGTCGTCTTCCGGTCTCACCGGGCATCGTTCCGCGTAAACACAGCGGACGGAATCGACCCGAAGGCCACGACCCGAAGGCCTTAAGTGATCACACCTATCAATTTTATCTTAGCCCAATTTCACTCTTTTCAGGGCGTTTACCGTGATCACACAATGCAATGTCACACTCGCACAATCGCACAATGCCATCTCAAATCTCAATCTCGACATACAATGTGCGTGACATGCATTTTCATGCTAATGAATACAAATGCCATATCAATTACCAACATTTACAAACAATGGACATATTCTAGCATTTGTACCCTAACACATGAAATTCGGCCATGACTAAACCCCAACTTTAAACATAGCCAAAACACACCCAAAACACTCCATTTAGCCTCCAATCAATCAACCAAGACCCCACTCAAACATAATAGGCATATACTTAGTTTAACTTAGCAAAACAAGTCCATTTAGGCCTAGAATCATCATTTCTAGCACAAACACTCAAGACCACCGAATTTGGCTCACCATGGACAGCCATCAAACACTCTCTAAATAGCCATATTTCCACCTCAACTCAACCCTCAACAACATCCTCAATTCAGCCATGAACCACACAATCACAACAAAACACTAAACTAGCTTAAACTTCACAAATCAACCCTATTAACCCCAACTAAACACAATTAAGGCTAAACTAAGTTTAAGTATTAAACTCACGTCTTGGTGGACTAATCGCGGGAGAAACAAGTACATCCGATCTCTCGGCTCAACAACGGCGGCTCACGGCTCTCACGACCAACGGCGGCTCGGGGTGGCTGATTAGGGCGTCCAAGGGGGAGGAGGAGGCGTGGCTGAGGACGGCGGCTTGGGGGATGGTCCGGCTCTCCACGGCGTCCCTTGCCGTGACCCACGGCTCCGGCGAGTGGCTGAGGGAGGCGGCGACGGTGAGGGGCTTGATCGGCCAAGAAGAGAGGAGACGGAGGAGAGAGAGACGAAGGAGGGGGGGAGTGGCCGAACGTGAGGGGGAAGAGAGAGAGAATGGCGTGGGAAAAATGGAGGAGAGAGAGAAGCTTATCCTATTTTGGTCAAAGCTAGTCAAATCAACCAATAGTGGATTCCAAGTGTCACCATCCTAGGCCACTTGACCATTCTACCCCTCATCCAATGGCTCACATTCATTCCAATGAATTATTGAGGGGCATTCTTGTCTTTAGCCCCTAACCAAACCCTAACCAACCTAGTTACCTTAACCAACCTTGGTTAAACCAAATTAATCTCCAAAAATTCGGAATTAAGCCTAATTAGCCCAAGGGCAATTCCGTCCTTTCTCCATTCCGAACCGAAATTCCATTTTTCGCACCCATGCGTCCCATATATGTGTAGACAACTTATTCTGGCGTCAGAATCTTAAAATTAGTCCATCGGGTCCCCGAAATCCGACACCGAAATCTGGGCTCAATTCCGTGAACAACTCTCTCTCAATTTCAATTTTTCTGAAACTCTCACCAACAGGCGGCTGTTTAGGTATACGCGTATCGACTTAGGGTTGTCCGAGTCTCGACGGTTCCGATCATCGAGAGAAAGAGGGTTTATTACTAATCCCGGGGTCACGATCATTTGGCTCGGTTTCAGGATTGGTTGGCCACGAGCACGTTTGGTTAAGCAGAATCACCTGCGATCCCAATTGTGCATCGTTGGCCTTGGCCATACCATTTCCATCACTTTTCCTAAGATCGGCCCCTCACTGGTTCACAATATTCCCTCATTCTTTCTCAAATCGGCTCTCGAGTCGCGACTAAGTCCCTGGTCCACGTACTAGTGTCCTAATTAGCCATTCCTCATGGTTGGTATCCCAGGAGTGATCAGCTCTGGGCGAGTCGTACTCAAATAAAATGAGAAATAACATTCATTTTATTAATCCCAGAAATTACATCGAAATTCGGGCTGTTACATCCTTCCCTCCTTACAAAAATTTCGTCCTCGAAATTTACACTTCCATCCCGTCTAATCAAACAACTGGGGGTGCTGACGCCGCATGGCCTCTTCACTTTCCCACGTAGCGCCCTCTGTGCCGTGGTGCTCCCATACAACCTTCACCATCGGGATAGTCTTGTTCCTGAGCACTCGATCTCTTCGGTCCTCAATCCTGACTGGTCTCTCCACGTACGACACTTTGTCGTCCACGTCTATCTCCTCGTACCTTAGAACGTGGGTCGGATCTGGTTCATACTTTCTCAACATCGACACGTGGAATACATTATGTACCTGTGACAAGTTAGGTGGCAAGGCAAGACGATAGGCCATATCACCAATCTTCTCCAATATCTCAAATGGCCCAACGTACCTGGGACTGAGTTTTCCTTTCTTACCAAACCGGGACAATCCTTTCATCGGCGATACCTTCAAGAATACATGGTCTCCCACTTGAAACTCTAAGGGTCGTCGTCTCCGGTCGGCATAACTTTTCTGACGGCTCTGCGCTGTTCTCAGTCTGTCTCTGATAATCTCAACGGCTTCAACTGTCTGCTGTACTAACTCTGGCCCGGTAATACTGCGCTCACCAACCTCATCCCAACATACTGGTGTTCTACACGCTCTACCATACAATGCCTCAAACGGCACCATCTGAATACTCTGCTGGTAGCTGTTATTGTAGGCAAACTCCACTAAATGCAGCTGTTCTTCCCATTTGCCCTGAAAATCTACGACACAAGCTCTCAGCATATCCTCCAGAGTCTGAATTGTTCTCTCTGATTGGCCATCTGTTTGTGGATGATAAGCCGTGCTGAACTGCAACTTTGTTCCTAAGGCCACTTGCAGACTTTTCCAAAAATTGGCCGTAAATCTCGGATCGCGATCTGACGTAATGGTCACCGGTACTCCATGCAATCGCACTATCTGCTGTACATACAACTCGGCATACTTTTCTAGTTCAAGGTCCTTTCGCACTGCCAGGAAATGCGCTGACTTGGTCAGACGATCCACTATCACCCATATAGAATCGTGCCCTCTCTGGCTTCTTGGCAATCCCGTTACGAAATCCATGGTGATATGCTCCCATTTCCACTCTGGGATCTCTAACGGCCTCAACAATCCACCAGGCTTGCAGTGTTGTGCCTTCACTTGTTGGCACGTCAAACACTTAGCCACGTGTCTCGCCACATCAGCCTTCATTCCATTCCACCAATAATGTTGCCTTAAGTTCTGGTACATCTTCGTACTACCTGGGTGGATACTGTACTGACTCCGATGAGCTTCACTCAAGATTTCCTCCTTCAGACCTTCATCGTCTGGTACACACAATCTTCCTCTGAACCTTAAAGTTCCATCCTCGCTCATCTGGAAGTCCGGCCTCCTTTTAGAAACATCCAATCCAATGATCTTCTGGATTTCTTGGTCCGTAGACTGAAGTTCCTTAATCCTTGCCTGGATCTCTGGTTCAATCCTCAAGGCTGCCATCAAACTGGACATCTGGCTCACTTCGAACTTAAACTCTGAATCTCTGAGCCGTTCCAACAATGTCCATTCTCTCACCATCATATGTGCCATACTAGACTTGCGACTTAAAGCATCTGCTACTCTATTGGCCTTACCCGGATGATACAGGATGTCGCAATCATAGTCTTTCAGTAGTTCCATCCACCTTCTCTGCCTCATGTTCAGCTCTTTCTGCGAAAACAAGTACTTGAGGCTCTGATGGTCCGTGTAGATCTGAAACTTTTCTCCATAAAGATAATGCCTCCAGATCTTAAGGGCAAATACTATCGCAGCCAACTCTAAATCGTGCGTCGGATAATTCATCTCATGAGGTCTCAACTGCCTCGACGCATACGCCACCACTTTACCATGCTGCATCAACACGCAACCTAGCCCTCTCAATGAAGCATCACTGTACACCTCGAATCCTCCTGATCCGCATGGAATGGTCAACACTAGAGCTGTCGTAAGTCTGTGTTTCAACTCCTGAAAACTTTTCTCACACTTGTCATTCCATTCGAACTTGGACTCTTTCTTTAACAATCTGGTCATGGGCATGGCTATGGATGAGAATCCTTCTACGAACCGTCTGTAATAGCCGGCCAGTCCAAGGAAACTTCTGATCTCGGTCACTGAGGTCGGTCTCGGCCAATTAATCACGGCCTCTATCTTGGTCGGGTCTACTGATATCCCTTCTCCCGACACTATGTGTCCAAGGAAAGCTACTCGACTGAGCCAAAATTCACACTTGCTGAACTTGGCGTAGAGCGCATGCTCTCTTAACGTCCGTAGCACCTCAGTCAAGTGCACCTCATGCTCTTCAGGACTCTTAGAATATACCAATATGTCGTCGATGAAGACAATCACTGACTGATCCAAAAATTCCTTAAACACTCTGTTCATTAGATCCATGAAAGCTGCAGGAGCATTCGTCAGTCCAAAGGGCATAACTGTAAACTCATAGTGCCCATACCTCGTCCTGAAGGCTGTCTTAGGTATATCCTCCTTCTTGATTCTTAACTGGTGATATCCTGTCCGTAGGTCAATCTTGGAGAATACCGATGCTCCCTGCAACTGATCAAACAAATCGTCGATCCTAGGCAGTGGGTACTTGTTCTTTACTGTCACCTGGTTCAGCTGCCTGTAGTCGATACACAATCTCAGGGTTCCGTCTTTCTTTTTCACAAACAACACAGGCGCTCCCCATGGAGACGCGCTCGGACGGATGAAACCCTTGTCCAATAACTCCTGCATCTGGACTTTCAACTCCTTTAACTCAGACAATGACATCCGATATGGGGCTTTTGAGATCGGCTCTGTACCCGGGGCTAGTTCAATTACAAACTCAACTTCCCGCTCAGGTGGTAAGCCTGGCAATTCCTGTGGAAATACTTCTGGAAAGTTACATACTACCGGAATATCTTCTGACTGAAGCTCTGGTACAGTGGGATCCACCACATTGACCAGATATCCTTCACATCCTTCGTTCAACAACTCATTCACTTCCAGTGAAGAGATCCAAGGAATCGAGGTTCCTCCTCGACTTCCTTGAAATTCAAACCTAGGTTGTCCAATTGGATTGAACTGGATCGTTTTACTATCACAATCCACTACAGCCTTCTGCTGCACTAACCAGTCCATTCCAACAATAACATCAAAATCGAACATGGCCAACACTGCCAAGTCGATATGGCTTTCCACACCACCAATCACTATCTTACATGCAGGCCATCCAAAGGAGACTATCATCCTATCATTCAACTGAGTAGATACGCATAACACAGTCTCAAGCAAAATAGGTTCAAACCCAACCAATCTAATAAACTGTTCTGACACAAAAGAATGGGTTGCCCCCGGATCAAACAAAGCATAGGCTGCATGGTCTCCCAAAGAAATCATACCTGTGACCACCCCTGGCGCTTTCTCCGCATCCTTGCGCGCCATAGCGTACACCCTTCCTTGGGCTGGTGGTCGTCCTGGGTTAGTCGCTGGGGAAGGTCCACTCTGATTCCCCGTCCTAGGCGGGTGGGCTGGTGCTTGCGATCCTGCTGGACGCATCTGAGGACACGACCTAATCTGATGGTCAAAACTCCCACACCTGAAACATGCTCCGAACCTACTCGGAGGCGGGTTAGGCTTCCCAATGTTTCTCCTCGCAGATGGAACGAACCTTCTATTCCCAGTCATTGGCCTTTTCCCCAACCTGCGATTGTCTCTATTAGGCATAAACCGTGATCCTGAGGCGGCGGCCCTCTCTTGCTGATCTCTTTCTATGATCTGAGCCATCTCGTACATCTCCCTGTAGTCTTTAAGGTTATGAGATAGAATCTGGCTCCTGAGGTCTGGTTTCAATCCATCTCGAAACCTCCTAGCCTTGTCTCTCGGATTCACCACCAATGTAGGCGCGAACTTAGCCAATCTCGCAAACTCCCTCTCGTATTGGTCTACTGTCATCTGTCCCTGGCGCAGTCTCATAAATTCCGACAACTTCCTTTCCTGCGCTACCTCAGAGAAATACTTCTCATAAAAATGTTCCACAAACACAGCCCAAACCAACTCAGTACCTGTAGGGAATACCCCGTCCTTTACTGCATTCCACCAATCGTTGGCACCGTCCTGTAACTGATACACTGCTAAGTCTACTCTCTCGGTATCGGTGCACTTCAATACATTAAACGCCTTTTCTAACTCCTCAACCCATTTGGGCGCTAACTCTGCATCGCCCATACCACTGAACTTGGGTGGCTTAAGCTTCAGAAATTGCTCAACTAGCTGGGGCATCTGTCTCGGTACAACTGGTTGTGCCTGTTCTGCCTGATTACCCCCATTACCGGCTAACGCTGCTGCTTCAGCTGCCTGTGCATGTGCGGCTGCCCTCTCCTGAGCCTGCAAACCCATGATATGCCCTATCTCACGGAGGGTCTCCATAACTTCCTCCATTCTGGGGTCTCTGGCCTCTCTAGGCTCGGCTCTCGGTTGCTCTTGGGGTTCCTTTCCTCTTCGGCGACTCATCTCTCTCACTAAGCTGGCTACTCAACTACCTGCTATAACCCCACTAAGGAGTCAAAGACTTAAACCATACTAACCCAGTCTAAGTCCTAGGCAGGTATCAAACAACAGCCAAACAATCACATGCGATCTAGCACTGAGCACAATACATCACCCAAGGGAACATGTGTACTCACCTCAGGTCCTGACGCGCCTGCACCTTCGGGGTTGAATCACTTACACATTCAATCAATCAAACACACACAATTAAGAGACACACCTAGCACACGAGGTCACCTAGTTGGCTACCCTTGGTCATCGCTCCTTATCACTCCAGACTTCGACCGCATGGACAGAGCTGACCTTGCTCTGATACCAATTCAATAGCCGGGATGTCACGCCCCGAACCCAACTTACCCATCGGAACGCGAGCATCCCCTTACCACTTCGGTCGATCAGAGTGCGACGTCCCCAGGAGACATCGCCGACCCAACAACAACATCAGAGTATAAAAACACATGCGGAAGCAAATTACAAACCCTGACAAATAAAGATGAACAAGGAAACCAAACACTCAAATCATCATCAGGTAAAACCTCATTCTCATATATATCAACACACTGTTTATACAAGGAGCATAGATACAATACAATACCGTCAGATCTACTACAGGTCTAGGTCAAGCTGGCATCAAAGTCAAAGGCCACTAATCCAAAAAGTGTCGGTGGCCGGGTGAGAAGGACTGAACTAAGGATCACTATAACAAAAAGGTAGGGATCCCTATCATCTTCCAACTAATCTAAGGCTCGAAATCTGGGTCGCTGGAATCGTCGGGCTCATCCGAAGACTCATCTAACTCCTCTGAAGCGCTGCTATCCGGCTCTGGCTCATCCACGTCCATGTCGGGGTCCTCCTGATCTCCCTAGTAGTCCGCTAAGATAGCATCAGCCTCAGGCTCGGAGTCAAAATCGTCCTCAAGGTCTACATCTGCGGCTGCATCCTCGACGGCATCTATGTCTACATCCTCGCCTACCTCATCGACCTCACCATCCCCATCATCCTGCTCCATCGCCTCTGGCTCGGGGTCGTCCTCATCCTCATCCATAGGCTCCGGCACTGGGTCACCATACCAAACTCCTGGGCCTGGCTGGGCCTCACCGGCTGGCTGAGCGCCAGGTGGAGGGGCATCGACCACCTCGCCATCGGCAATCACTGGCTCTAACTCGCCATCAGCGTCCACTGGAATGTCAAAGGTACGGATAGGTCGACTGAGGGTCCCGTCCGCTGCCCTGCGACACCATGCTATATATTCTTGCTTCTGATGCTCATCCTCACCCGTGTTCACGTAAAGAACTGACCTAAACCTCACATGCATCTCGCCATCTCCAGCTGGGAAATGCTCCTCGGTCTGCAAAATCTGCCTAGGAATCCCAAAAAGTGGAGGCGGCTCCAACATCCTAGGGGGTAGGTTCTGAAATGTTCGGTTTTTACAACAACCGTGAGACTAGCCCAGTGAATCAAATACCTAAACCTAGGCTAGGCTAAAGTGTGTCTCTTAACGGACCAAATCAAGCATTCAAGCCAACAACATAAAACTCAATATGTTCTAGTGATTCAACGTGATTCAACCCCTGCAAGTTAGTGCAATTCAACATATATATATATACACCCACATACGTGTACATACGGGCAGGCGTACTCCACACACACGTGCTCATATTCTTTAAATGGTTCAAACCACTCAATCACCGCATCCCACACGAATGCCTCATGCAGTCACATGCTAATGATTCTCACAATCTCATCACAATACTGCATGATTCACAATTCACATAATGCAACGTTCCGTTTATTCTTAATCTCACGACCCACAATAGGGTCCGACCCGAAGGCCACAACACTTCATGGCCAGCGTATATAATACGCCCCCGGCCCGGTGTCTTCTAGCCTGCTACAAAGTGCCTGAGGCGCAACACCGCTCACCTACGAACCAGAGCCTGCTACAAAGTGCATGAGGATGGTCGTCTTCCGGTCTCACCGGGCATCGTTCCGCGTAAACGCAGCGGACGGAATCGACCCGAAGGCCACGACCCGAAGGCCTTAAGTGATCACACCTATCAATTTTATCTTAGCCCAATTTCACTCTTTTCAGGGCGTTTACCGTGATCACACAATGCAATGTCACACTCGCACAATCGCACAATGCCATCTCAAATCTCAATCTCGACATACAATGTGCGTGACATGCATTTTCATGCTAATGAATACAAATGCCATATCAATTACCAACATTTACAAACAATGGACATATTCTAGCATTTGTACCCTAACACATGAAATTCGGCCATGACTAAACCCCAACTTTAAACATAGCCAAAACACACCCAAAACACTCCATTTAGCCTCCAATCAATCAACCAAGACCCCACTCAAACATAATAGGCATATACTTAGTTTAACTTAGCAAAACAAGTCCATTTAGGCCTAGAATCATCATTTCTAGCACAAACACTCAAGACCACCGAATTTGGCTCACCATGGACAGCCATCAAACACTCTCTAAATAGCCATATTTCCACCTCAACTCAACCCTCAACAACATCCTCAATTCAGCCATGAACCACACAATCACAACAAAACACTAAACTAGCTTAAACTTCACAAATCAACCCTATTAACCCCAACTAAACACAATTAAGGCTAAACTAAGTTTAAGTATTAAACTCACGTCTTGGTGGACTAATCGCGGGAGAAACAAGTACATCCGATCTCTCGGCTCAACAACGGCGGCTCACGGCTCTCACGACCAACGGCGGCTCGGGGTGGCTGATTAGGGCGTCCAAGGGGGAGGAGGAGGCGTGGCTGAGGACGGCGGCTTGGGGGATGGTCCGGCTCTCCACGGCGTCCCTTGCCGTGACCCACGGCTCCGGCGAGTGGCTGAGGGAGGCGACGACGGTGAGGGGCTTGATCGGCCAAGAAGAGAGGAGACGGAGGAGAGAGAGACGAAGGAGGGGGGGAGTGGCCGAACGTGAGGGGGAAGAGAGAGAGAATGGCGTGGGAAAAATGGAGGAGAGAGAGAAGCTTATCCTATTTTGGTCAAAGCTAGTCAAATCAACCAATAGTGGATTCCAAGTGTCACCATCCTAGGCCACTTGACCATTCTACCCCTCATCCAATGGCTCACATTCATTCCAATGAATTATTGAGGGGCATTCTTGTCTTTAGCCCCTAACCAAACCCTAACCAACCTAGTTACCTTAACCAACCTTGGTTAAACCAAATTAATCTCCAAAAATTCGGAATTAAGCCTAATTAGCCCAAGGGCAATTCCGTCCTTTCTCCATTCCGAACCGAAATTCCATTTTTCGCACCCATGCGTCCCATATATGTGTAGACAACTTATTCTGGCGTCAGAATCTTAAAATTAGTCCATCGGGTCCCCGAAATCCGACACCGAAATCTGGGCTCAATTCCGTGAACAACTCTCTCTCAATTTCAATTTTTCTGAAACTCTCACCAACAGGCGGCTGTTTAGGTATACGCGTATCGACTTAGGGTTGTCCGAGTCTCGACGGTTCCGATCATCGAGAGAAAGAGGGTTTATTACTAATCCCGGGGTCACAATCATTTGGCTCGGTTTCAGGATTGGTTGGCCACGAGCACGTTTGGTTAAGCAGAATCACCTGCGATCCCAATTGTGCATCGTTGGCCTTGGCCATACCATTTCCATCACTTTTCCTAAGATCGGCCCCTCACTGGTTCACAATATTCCCTCATTCTTTCTCAAATCGGCTCTCGAGTCGCGACTAAGTCCCTGGTCCACGTACTAGTGTCCTAATTAGCCATTCCTCATGATTGGTATCCCAGGAGTGATCAGCTCTGGGCGAGTCGTACTCAAATAAAATGAGAAATAACATTCATTTTATTAATCCCAGAAATTACATCGAAATTCGGGCTGTTACACATTCCCCGTTGTTTCCCCTTTTTCAGGTCCGTAGGGATGGCATCTCCCCCAGCCCGCGTTGGCAATCCCGTGAAGCCGAGACCGAAGTGCTCACCGTGATAAATGTCAGAGAAGATCATGCCTACCGCTAAATCACGATGCTTGTGATGTTCGATGAGGGCCTAACGGACTTGGTGCCTCAGGGTGGGCCGACTCCGGGATAGAGCCACGGGTGGGATGTGAGATGGCCAAGTGGACGGGACCGGGGTGAAGGTGAAGAAGCGAGGAGCGAGAAATCATAGTGGGGATAGGAAAGCCCAAGCCACGTCGGCCTGTAATTAGAAAAGCCTTCGGAATAGGCTTGTAGAATATGTGTGATGTTTGCTATGACCCAAAAGAGAAAGGCTTGTTTAAATATGTTTGCATGTTTCGTAAACATAAAGTTTGCTCATAATGCTCGTCTTATTTCCGTTGGTTGTTCCTTTGATTATGATCGTCCCGAGTATGCTTCCGCTTGTGTGTAATAAAAGAATAATGAACGGGACGTCACGTATATGACCCCGAGGTCGAGGCGTCACAGTTGGAACAGATTTGGATGGCACTCTGTTCAGTACATATGCGGCTGTCTCAAGGGCATATCCCCAAAGAGATATAGGCAAATCGGTGTAACTCATCATAGATCGTACCATATCTAATAAAGTGCGATTTCTTCGTTCAGATACACCATTGTGTTCTGGAGTTCGAGGAGGTGTCCACTGTGATACAATACCATTATCCTTAAGATAATCTAGGAATTCAATACTAAGGTATTCACCTCCTCGATCAGATCGAAGAGCCTTAATACATTTTCCTATTAGTTTCTCAACTTCAGTCCTAAATTCCTTGATCTTTTCAAAAGATTCGGATTTATACTTCATTAAGTACAAATAACCATACCGTGACTGATCATCGGTGAATGTAATGAGGTAAGAATAACCACCTCTAGCATTTTCATTTATTGGTCCATATACATCTGTATGTATCAATCCCAGTATGTCAGCAGCTCGCGCACTATGTCTCACAAAAGGCGCTTTGATCATTTTTCCTAGAAGACATGCTTCACAAGCCGAGTATGGCTTAAACATTGATGGATTAATATATCCAACATTACTCAACTTGTTGATTCTATCTTCTCCAATATGACCTAATCGAAGATGCCAAACATATTTTGGGTTTGGACTATCTCTAGAGCGTTTATTAGTTATGGCATTTATATCTTTATTTTGTTGCTTATTGGCATTGGTAATCGCATTACCGGACATTGTAATGGTATAAAGATTATTGATTAATAAGCCAGAACTAACACATCTCCTATTATGATAAATAGAACATACATCATCAACAAAAGAAAATTCATATTTCTCTTTACTCAAACGAGGTATAGAGATGATGTTCCTAACAGCATTCTCATAATGCAAGCAATTTTTTAATACCAATACATGTCCAGAAGGCAAACATAAACGAAAAGTCCCAACAGCTAACGCAACAACTCTTGCTCCATTTGCAAATGTTAGGACAATTTCATTTTGCCCTAGCATCCTACTTATTTCTAGATTCTGCAAAAACATACAAATATGTGAGGTTACAGCAGAATCTAGAACCCATAAGTTGGATTCAGCACTAACCATAAAATTAGGGTTCAATAAACATAGACACCATACCTTCGCAAGGTTGGTCCTTAGGCTTGACCTTCAAGCTCGCGAGATACTTCCTGCAGTTCCTCTTCCAGTGCCCTTTGACAACACAGTAGTGACAATTCCCTTTTTCAACCTTGGACTTTGATTGCACAACATGTTTCATGTCACACCTCGCACCCCACGAAGCGCGAGCATCCCACGAATAGATCAAAAATTGATGCGACGTTCCAGGACGCGTTGCCGACCCAAACGCCCAAAGCACGCAGATCATTGCACATGCGGAAACGACGTATATAAATATATACATACACTCGTACAATAAATCAGACAACCAAGGATAGCACAATAGTTAAAACCAATAAGACTGGAAACATATACATTTCTAGTAAAATATTTACAATATCCGTTTACAAGGAAAAAAAAACAACAGGAAACCAACGAAACAGCGGCAGCTAAGGTCAAAAAGGATCAGCGGTTAGGGTTACTAAGCTAAGGTGGACATCAGTCAAAAAGTATCAGTCCAACCTACTTCGTTAGGGCTAACCTAGGGAACCCAGTCCGGATCAGAACAAGAAGACTATGAGGGCAAAGAACTATCAGGCAACTCCTCCTCAAAATCTAATGAGTCTAGATCGGACTCAACCTCCTCGGCCTCCTCATCCTCATCCATAGCCTCCGGTTCATCTACACCCAATTGGTCGATGTCCTGCCTTATGAGCTCGGGTTCTTCGTCTGCTTCCATAGCGTCCATCTCCCAGACAATAGGTTCAGCTCCCGCACTCGAACTTCCACTAGACGAAGCCTCAGGACTAACCACTTCTCCATCAGGACATTGCGGTTCTACCTGTCCTTGCCCATTGAACGGTAGATCAAAGGTACGAATAGGTCCGTGCAAACCAATTGGACTCCTAAGATACCAAGCCACATACTCATGGTGTTCGGGGTATGCTTCTCCTACATCTACCAAAATCAGGGTATGAAATCTAACATATACATCCCCATTCCCTAAGGGATGATTAGCCGTCGTTCGCCCTAGTTGGCGCGGAACTCCAAATCGTACTGGAGCGTCAGGCATCTTTAGGTCTGAGGTCCGAAAAGAGTGGGTTTATACAACAATGAGATAAGCTCAGCGAGTAAGAACCCCTAAACCTAAACTAGGCTAACATGCACCTCCTGACAGGCGACCAAACACAATTTACCAGTAATAATGACAATTGACCTAGGCCCTCGGGCTTAGATTACTTACCTGGTTGACCTTACAAGTTAGGTATTTTATGTAAATCACGGCACATACGCGACACACTGGTCACACGTACGTCATACGCATGCTCATGCTCACTAGTGCCTGTCTCACACACAAATCACCGATACGCACATTAGCCACAACTCTAGCATACATTTGCCATGCTCATGATTTGGCTCAAACGATGTACTCTAGCACACGACACATTTTGCAATTTGTAAACTGACCCGAAGGCTCGACCCGAAGGCTCGACCCGAAGGCCAATAAATATTCCGACCCGAAGGCCCGACCCGAAGGCCAACAACACTTTACGGCCCCCACCGAAGCACATATGGCCCGGTGTCTCTAGCCTGCATAAACGCGTCAGGCGCAACACCGATCTTCTTAACCTTCCAAACGAACCAGGCATCGTCCCGCGTAAACGCATCAGACGGAATCGACCCGAAGGCCACGACCCGAAGGCCCTTATATGATCACACGGCACACTGTGAATTTTATCTGAGCCCAGCGTAGACGCATCGGGCATTTAGGGTGATCACACATGCTCATGTCAGACATGCATACTCGTATAATTTCATCTCATGATCATTCTCAGCATACGAAATGCGTGGCCATGCAATCCCATACTCGAGCAATGATGCAATGTGCAATGAACAATCACTCCAACACAGGCACATCAGATAATTTCATATAGCCAATTACATAACTCACACTTCGGGGCATTATGATTCACGTCAAATAATGGCCAATCACACGCCTCATTAATCAATCACACAATCACGCGGCATGGCATCTTCTAATTGGGCTCAAAGGCACTAATCAACCATCAATCCATCATTGAATCACTCAATTCAAGCATTCATGGCAAGAAACCAATTAAGGCTCAATTTAGTTAAAATAAGTCAAATTCGGATCAAAAGGGAACAGCCACAAAACAGCTACCATTAGGGCACAAATCCTCCTCCCAATCGACTTATTTACTCCCAAATATTCCACAAATTCATCCATTAGTCATCAGCCCACCAATTAGGCCTAAATCCAACCTGATTAACCCAGAAACCAACTAATCCTATCTAGAGAGGCAAATCAGTCCTAGTCAAGGTTTAGGAGTTGATACTCACATAAAACCTAAGCTCTAAACTCGGTTAGACAACAGGGAACGCGCGGCCGATCACCGACGAGCGGCGAAATCAGCGACGGCGTCTCGGTGCTTCCGTGGTGGTGCTCGGTCGGTGGCGGTCTCGGCGGTTGGCGGTCCGGCGAGCAACGGCGTGTGGTCTTCACACACGGCCAAGAGGGACGAGAGGAGAGGTCTGGTCGGTCAGACGGTGGCGGCGAGGTGGACGGCAATACTATGGCGTTCCGACGGTTCCTTCGCGCCGGCGATCCACGACTTGGGCGATCCGGCGAGTCCTTAGGCCAAATGAAAAAGAGAGAGAAAGAGTGGGACAAGAGGGAGAGAACGGTGGTCGGTGATGGTGGGCGGCGGCTGCCGAGCGGCGGCGCGGCGGTGGCTTGCCCGGACGGAGGAGGGGGAGAGAGCCGGCGGTGGGAGGAGAGAGATAAGAGAGAGAGTGGGGTCTTGGCTTGGTCAAGAAGAAATGACCAGGAGAGAGAAAATGGCAATTAATACTTTGACCAACTTTCCAAAATTCCACTTTTGCCCTTGAAGACTTGGCCCACATTCATCCTTATCCCATAATTGAGGGGCATTTTGATCATTCACCTTGTTACATTATTGGGCTGAAATACAACCTTAAATAATTCCTAATTTAATTCCCAAATATTTCCAAAATTCGGAATACCTCAAATTAGGCCTAGGGGCAAAATGGCCATTTTTCGGTTTCGGGCCAAAATTCCATTTTTCGACCGTACCAACCCCAAATATGTGTGGCCATACTAAAATGACGTCGTCCTCGCAAAATAGTTGCTCACAACCCCGAAATTCGACGTCCAAGTCCGGATCCAATTTCATGATCAAAATTGCTCAATTTAGAATTTTAAGGTCTCTCACTAACGGGCGGCTGTTTAAGGGTCACGCGTATCGACCTAGGGTTACTCGAGTCGTGATAGTCTCGATTACCGGGAGAATGCAAGGAATTATCACTAGTTCCGGAGGTCGCGATCGTTCGGTTTAAGTTCGGAATTTGTTTGCCACACGTACTCTCGGTCGCGCGGAATCACCGCAATCCCATCATACGTCATTGGCCAAATCAAATCCGTCACCTTCCTAGGATTGGCCCACATTGGCCCAAAATATTTCTTCGTTGTTTCTCGGAATCAGTGCCCGAATCGCAATCGGGTCCCTAGTCCACGTACTGTTTCTTAATTAGCCATTCCCTACCGGTTAGTATCCCGAGAGAGCTCAATTTCGAGTGAGACTTACTAAAATTAAATGAGAAATAATATCAATATTATTGATCCCGGAAATGAGTCGAAATTCGAGACGTTACAACTCTTCCCCCTTACAAAATTTCGTCCTCGAAATTTGTAATTCAATCCTATCTACTCAAACAGATGGAGGTGCTGACGTCGCATGGCCTCTTCGCTTTCCCAAGTGGCATCTTCAGTTCTATAGTGCTCCCATACAACTTTGACCATCGGAATCGTCTTATTTCGCAATACACGATCTTTTCTGTCCTCGATCCTTACTGGTCTCTCTACGTACGACACCCTGTTGTCCACATCGATCTCCTCATACCTTAGAACGTGAGTCGGATCCGATTCATACTTCCTCAATATGGACAAGTGGAAAACATTATGTACTTAAGATAAATTAGGCGGCAAAGCGAGTCGGTAAGCTATATCTCCAATCTTCTCCAGAATTTCAAACGGTCCAACAAACCTCGGACTCAACTTTCCTTTCTTCCCGAATCGGGATAATCCCTTCATAGGCGACACCTTGAGAAATACATGATCTCCCTCTTGGAATTCTGAAGGTCGTCATCTCCGATCGGTAAAACTTTTCTGGCGACTCTGCGCGGTCTTAAGTCTTTCCCTGATAATCTTAGCTGCCTCGATCGATTGCTAAACTAATTCAGGCCCTGTGATATTCCTTCCACCTACTTCATCCCAGCATATTGGCATCCTGCATGCCCTGCCATACAAGGCCTCAAATGGTGCCATCTAAATGCACTGCTAATAGCTATTATTATATGTAAACTCCACCAAGTACAGTTGTTCTTCCCATTTACCCTGGAAGTCCAATAAACAGGCACACAATATATCCTCCAAAGTTTGAATCGTCCTCTCAGACTGTCCATCCATCTGTGGATGATAGGCAGTACTGAACTGCAACTTCGTTCCTAAGGCCGATTGTAAACTCTTCCAAAAATTGGCCATAAATCTCGAATCACGATCCGACATGATCGTTACCGGTACTCCATGTAATCTAACGATCTGTCGAACGTACAATTCTGCGTACCTTTCCAACTCAAAATCTTTTCGCACTGCCAGGAAGTGCGCTGACTTTGTCAATCGATTCACTATCACCCAAATGGAATCATATCCTCTCTGGCTTCTCGGTAATCCAGTCACAAAATTCATGGTGATGTGTTCCCATTTCTACTCTGGAATTTCTAATGGTCGCAATAGTCCTCCAGGCTTGCAGTGTTATGCCTTCACTTGTTGGCAAGTCAAGTACTTGGCCACATGTTTGGCCACATCTTTCTTCGTTCCATTTCACCAATAATGTTATCGCACGTTTTGGTACATTTTCGTGCTGTCAAGGTGGATATTGTAATTGTTGCGGTGAGCTTCTCTTAGGATTTCTTCCTTAAGTTCGGTATCATCAGGCACACACCAACGCCCTTGAAATTTCAAAATCCCATCGTCAGACACTTGAAAATCTGAATTCCTCATAGCGGCATCCATTCCCATAATCTTTTGAATTTCTTGGTCCGTAGACTGGAGTGCCTTAATCCTAGCCTGGATTTCCGATTCAATCCTCAACGTGGCCATCAGGCTAAACATCTGGCTTACTTCAAATTTAAACTCTGAATCTCTGAGTCTTTCCAGCAAGGTCCACTCTTTAACCATCATATGCGCCATACTCGACTTGCGACTTAGCGCATCCGCTACTCTATTCGCCTTCCCCGGGTGATACAAAATGTCGCGATCGTAGTCTTTCAGAAGTTCCATTCATCAGCGCTGCCTCACATTTAATTCCTTCTAGGAAAATAGGTACTTGAGGCTTTAATGATCGGTATAAATCTGGAACTTTTCCCCGCATAAATAATGCCTCCAAATCTTAAGGGCAAAGATAATTGCTGCCAATTCTAAATCATGCGTCGGATAATTCATCTCATGCGACCTCAACTGGCGCAACGCATATGCGACTACCTTCCTATGCTGCATCAGGACACAACCAAGTCCTCTTAACGAAGCATCACTATAAACCTCAAATCCTCTTAGCCCAGACAGAATGGTCAACACCGGGGCCGTTGTCAATCTATGCTTCAACTCTTGGAAGCTTTTCTCACATTTATCATCCCATTCAAACTTAGATTCCTTCTTTAGCAATCGTGTCAACGGCATGACTATCAACGAGAAACCTTATTGTCGCGACCTACCTCACGAGGGCCGAACTTGATGAGGCGGGTTTAGAGATAAGTGTTCATGAGATGGTTCATATGGCACCTCATAAAAAATGATTTTATTGAAGTATAAATCTTTTGACTATCCATATGATCCATTGATCATGAACGTGGATCTTCTCTAAATCCATATCTCACGTGACAGCGAATCAATTTTCTCTTTTTAGGAGTCGCCACTAGCCTAGGTCGGGAGTCGGCTAGAATACCCAATCAAAACGCGGGAATTTCATTTCGGTTTCTACGAAAACCAAAGATCAAAGGTTCGGGGACTAGCTTACGTTAATATTTCTATTAACGCCCTTTTGGTACCGCTAAACTTAACATGGTTGTTATCTAAATTGTCATGCATTTGTTCTTTACCATTTTCATGTTTAAAGTCTTAGTCCACTAGGTAATCATGCATCTTGTTTTTGTATTTTCATTTAAGATTCTAAACTAATCCTATCTTGATCTAGAAAAAGAAAGAAACAATCAATTGTAT
This sequence comes from Syzygium jambos, assembly GCA_031216235.1. Classification (NCBI taxonomy): domain Eukaryota; kingdom Viridiplantae; phylum Streptophyta; class Magnoliopsida; order Myrtales; family Myrtaceae; genus Syzygium; species Syzygium jambos. The sequence continues at coordinate 20,574,769 of CM062226.1, forward strand.
TGAAAGACATTTCGTAAAGTAAACACTCGAAGTATTGAAAAGACGAGCTAATTCTAAGTGCTAGAAAGTGAAAACCCGCAACTCGTCGGGTGTTTATTACAACACAAATTGAAAACCCGAGACATGATCGGGGATGAATGAATTGAATTTGAAACCGGATCAGACATCGGTTTATCACTACCATCAAATGAGTACAAATTGAGACCGGATTGGACATCTGTCAATCACTTTGGTCTTTTCAATTTTGGATTATCTTCCCATGGACCGTCTCTCGGGTGTCGGTATTTACATTCACAACATACATTCATGACAAGCGATACCCAAAAGAATAACCAATGAAAAAACAAAGGTGCAAACAATTCACTAATCAAACACGAGCCTCGGGATCGGCCTTTGTTTTTCATACATTTCGATTCACCACCCACCTAATCATCTAATATTATTTGATTAATGGTTAACGATAATGGGCTACCATTTGCATTCACAAAACGGCAACTCATATCAATTAACCCCTAAAGTCGGGTTCTAAATGACCACAATGGGCTACCCACCGAACATGCACCGAGCCTGACATTCATCTAACAAACACATGCATAGCAATGAAATAAGCATGCATTCAAGCCCATGGGCCTTATTTCGAAGTCAATCAAGCAATGAGAAGTGGGCTTTATAAAAAGGCCACTTATCCAGTTATTATCTAATTCGGGTTGCTTCTGTTCAGATATGATTAACTAACCTAATGACATCCAAATGAAGTGATTCAGGTGTCATTAGAAAGCTTATGACAGGAGGATCAAAAGTCAAGCAGACCATTTTTTCTAAATCCTAGCCAATTTTCCCGAAAATATCAAATTTGATCTCAGTGACAGGCTGGACTCGGTTCTGTTATGGATTTCAAAATAATGGTGGGACAAATAACAAACCTTATCAAAACCACGTGAAAATTTTTGGACAGTTAGGATTCCCCGTGTGTAACAACTTTCATGTTTTGAGTTTTTGCTAAAACGTCCTCCAAATTTTTATAGAATTCGGTATTTGCGAAGGACTCAATTGCAAATCAAATTTTAACCCGTGAAGACCTTTTATGAAATTTTAAGCAAATTGACCCTCCAAAAATTGCTATTAGGCCCTCAAAATTTCTAGTCAACATAATGAGACCCTAATGAACAACTTTGTAATTTTGATTTTTCGCAAAAAAGGACTCTAACTCTATCAAATTCAGAGAAACATCTTTTGAACTCCAAAGGAATGAAAATCAGATTTGGACATAGATACTGATCAGATTGTGAAAATTCCTTTTTAAAATTCAAATGACCTCTGATTTTGATGAAATTAGTATCAATAGAAAGATCTCGATCTCAGTGTGAACTTTTGTGAAGAAAACTTTTTCATATTTCAAACACACGAATTTATGAAAATCGAAGAACACACGAAGGTCAGTCTGAAACTAGTCTGTCACCAGATTCATGCACACCTGACGTTGCAGATCGTACAATGCTAAAATGCTTGGAATTTTATGAAAATTTTATGATGAACAGATCAAGATGTGCTCTACAACTTTTATGAGAAATTTCTTTCAAAAAATGATCGTAGAAAATCATAAAAAATCATCGAACAGCACAACATCAATCAGAAAAGTATCAGAACAGACTTAAACATCATATTCCAGATTCTGATCCTAACTTCTAAAAGTGTTTTGACATAGCAAATCAAGTCCGATCGAGGCATACAATATACCAAATCGAAGCTTAAAACGCGTTTTATGATTCTCTAGTTCATCACTTCGCGAGATTTCGACATTAACGAGCTCAAATCAGCATTTCAAACATGCAGGTTTTCCAGGATACGAATTTGCAGAATTACATTCAAGTGCACTTACCTTGTTTAACGATGCTCCGACGCGCAATTGAGCGATCCGGCCTCCGTATTCAGATCAAAAACAGCACGGAGAAGTCAAGGAAAGCTCGGCCAACCTATGATAATAGATTGCACAAACTATAGTGAGAATCGATCCATTTTCGCACTAATGAACTAGTAATGGAGAATCAAATCAAAAAAACACGATCCGATGGTTGTTCAACGAGCAAACGGCCACCACAGCTGCACGAATACGCCGAGGAACGTTGCTGGAGGTTCGGGATCATCGAGGGAGATGCCGATCAGCCGGTTCAGCCGCTTGTACCGGCTGATCACATCACCGGCAGCAGCGCCAGTGATGTTGCCGAGAAGAAGATCTGGACTGAACAGCAAGCTGCGGCCACCAAAGAAGATAGCTGGTCTTGCGACCAGCCTTGTGCCGCCGTGGGGGATGATGGCGGAGCGGCGGCTCACCGGAAAACAGCCGGCTATGAGGCGAAAGGTCGGCGGCCAAGAGAGAACACGAGAGAGAGAGAGAGAGAGAGAGAGAGAGAGAGAGAGAGAGAGAGAGAGAAGAGAGACAATTCAGATCTGAAAAATGAGTGCCCCCCAAATTTTGGAGGGAAAAAACACTATATATCCCCCTCAACTTTAAATCATAGCCCTTAGATTAATCCAATGGCCCAAAATGCATTTTTAATGATTAAAAAATATTCTTTAAGGGCTAAGGATTAGTGACATGGCATCATGGATGGACGTGATCAATTCTAAATGAATGGCCACGATTGATTTGTTCATCCCCTAATTAATTTGTTTAATTCTTGAAGAAGGGCATTTTAGTAATTTCTCTTAGGGGCATTTTCGTAATTTTTAATTGAGGGCATTTTTGTCATTTTTGGGCTCAAAAGAATGTGGCCAGCCTAGATTAGTCAGGATAGATCGTCGATCGCCGGATTTTCGATCGGAAAATTGCCAATTCGATCAGACCGTTTGAATTTGAATCAAACCGGGTTGAGCCGATTAGTCTCGAATTTGGCCTGATTGAACTGGTTCAATCCTTGATTCCATTTGTTCCTATTTTGTGCAATTTGGTCTCTATCATGATTAATTGACCCCATTAATATCGGATTTGATTAAATTGGATTGAACCGATTTGAAATTCATGCACAAATTGATTCAATTTAACTTGTTTGTCTCAATTGATCTTGAATTTGGGTAATTGCATGGTCAAGCTAGGCTAACAAATTTTAATTGAAATCCAATTAACCAAATTGAGTCTCAATTCATCAAATTGAATATTAGTCTAGAGTGGGTCAAGTTGAATTGCACTAATCGGATCAAATACTCTTAGACTTCTTAATCATTGAATCACTAAATTGATCAAATTGACTCAAATTCATGTGAATCTTCCAAAATTGATTTTGAATTTGGATTTTATATAAGAAACTAGGCTCATTCGTACCTCAATTGCGCACATCATGAAGAATCGATCCAAATCACTGATTAGAGCCAAAATTGGGGGTTTTTGTGTTTGGCTTGGAATCACAAAATTGGTTCAAAAATTGAATATAAGATGACCTCTAGATCAAATGTCGTGAAGAAAACTAACCTAAAAAATGACTAGAAATGAAGTAATTTCATTTTTGATCGATTTGAACCAAATTTCTCAAATTGGGAAAAAGTTGATTCCAAATCAATTTTTGTAAAATTTCAAATGCCAAAGGTAAATTGAATGTAAAATAAAATGATTTGTGGATTTTTGTATTTTTCAATTTTTTTGGTCAAAGGTTTGTTTAAAAATCAAACCCTAGTTGACTTTTCACTAGGAGCTTGATCTTATGATCAAATCTTTGAATTTTTATGAAATTTCCACTTCTCAAGTGAAATTAAACTTGAAAGAAATTTTTTTATGCGAAAAGCCCTAATTTGACCCAGGGTTGACTTTTGGTCAAAAGATTGACCAAAAAGTCAACTCGAAAGTCAACTATTTGACTTTTCGGGTTTTCACATGAAATGAATAGAAAATCGCTTACAAATGCTAGGCCAACAGATAGAATTTAAAAAAAACGACACTTTTTGTTCAAGAAACAGGCTCCGGCGTGCTCGGAAACCATAATCTCGAATTTTCTATTTTTAATGACGTGTCGGCTAAAAATTCGGTGTCAACACTTATACAAAACGTCGATAATAACTGGCCAGTCCTAAGAAACTTCGGATTTCTATCATTGAGGTCGGTCTTGGCCATTTCATTACTGCCTCAATTTTCATTGGATCCACAGAAATTCCATCTCCTGAAACTATGTGTCCAAGAAACGCCACTCTACTTAGTCAAAACTCACACTTGCTAAACTTGGCGAAGAGTGCGTATTCTCTCAACGTCTGTGGCACTTCAGTTAAATGTATCTCATGATCCTCAAGACTCTTCGAATATACCAATATGTCGTCGATAAACACCATGACGAATCTGTCTAAGAATTCCTTGAACACCCTGTTCATTAGGTCCATAAAAACTGCAGGGGTATTAGTCAATCCGAAGGGCATCACTGTAACTCATAGTGCCTATACCGCATCCTAAAAGCGATCTTAGGTATGTCCTCCTTTCAAATTCTCAACTGATGGTATCCAGTCCGAACATCAATCTTAGAAAATACAGACGCCCCTTGCGACTGGTCAAATAGATCATCGATCCTCGGTAGTGGATACTTATTCTTGATCGTCACTTGATTCAACTATCGGTAGTCAATACACAACCTAAAAGTCCTGTCCTTCTTCCTTACAAATAAGACCAGTACTCCCCATGGAGACACACTAGGGCGAATGAAATCTTTGTCCAACAATTCCTGCATCTGGACTTTCAGTTCTTTCAATTCTGACAGCAACATCCGATATAATGCCCTGGAAATCGGCTCTGTGCTCGGTGCCAATTCTATCACAAATTCTACTTCTCGCTCTGGTGACAAACCAGGCAATTCCTGAGGAAAGACCTCGGGAAAGTTACACACTACCGGTATCTCTTCCAACTTAAGTTCTGCCACAGTGGAATCAACCACATTTACCAAATATCCTTCGCACCTTTCGTCCAACAACTTAGTTACCTCGAGCGAGGAAATCCAAGGGATCGAGGTTCCTCCTCGGTTTCCCTGAAATTCAAATCTAGGATGTCTAATTGGATTAAACTGAATCATCCTACTGCCGCAATCAACTACAGCTTTCTGTTTAGTCAGCCAATCCATGCCGATTATCACATCAAAATTGAACATAGCCAACACTGCTAAGTCGATGCTTTCTTCTATACCCCCAATCACTATTTTACAATTAGGACATCCCATCGACACTAACACCTTATCATTCAGTGGGGTTATTACGCAAAGTATACTCTCAAGCAATACAGGTTCAATTCCAACCAGCCTAACAAACTGCTCTGAAATAAATGAATGGGTCACCCCCGGGTCAAACAATGCATACGCAACATGATCACATAAAGAAATCGTACCTGTGACCACGTCCGGCGTGTTCTCTGCCTCTTTACGCGCCATAGCATAAACTCGTCCTTGCGCTGGCAGCCTGCCCTGATTAGCCGGTGGGGGATTCCCGGCCTAATTCCCTATTCGATTCTGCTGCTGTTGTCCTGGGGGTACTGAAAGGCACTGCTGTAGATAGTTTTTAATTTGATGCTCCAAACTTCCACATCTAAAACATATCCCAAATCAGCTCGGGGAAGGGCTCGGTTTCCTAATGTTCCTCCTCGGCGGTGGGACAAATCGCCTATTACCCGTCATCGGTTTCTTGCCAAAGCGGCGATTGTCCCGGTTTTGAGCAAACCGTGACCCAGATGCGGCTGCTCTTTCCATCTGATCTCGTTCCATCGTTTGGGCTCGTTCGTATAATTCTCTGTGATCTCGAATGTTTAGCAGGAGCATCTGAGTACGAAGATCCGATTTCAAATCATCCCAAAATCTTTGAGCCTCGTCCAGTAGATTTTCCACCATTCTCGGAGCAAACCTCAATAGTCTCGCAAACTCTGTCTCATATTGGACTACCGTCATTGATCCCTGATGAAGTTTCATGAATTCCGCCATTTTCTTTTCCTGGGCACTCTCTGAAAAGTATTGCCCATAAAAACTCTCAACAAAAGCAGTCCAAGTCTGGTCTATACCCTCGGGAAACAGTCGGTCTTTGGTGGCTTTCCACTAGTCATTAGCATTGTCCTGTAATTGGTATGTCGCCAGGGTAATCTTCTCGGTTTCGGTGCACCCTAGTAAATCAAATGCCTTCTCTAACTCTTCCACCCAACATGGGGTGATTTCGGGGTTACCTCGGCCCGTAAACTTGGGCGATTTCAACTTAAGAAACTGCTCTACCAGCTAGTGCATCTGCCTATTCGCCACCAGTAGTTGAGCTTGTGCTTGCTAGGCTTGATTCCCATTAATAGCAGTAATTGCTGCAGCCTCAACATCCTCGGCAATCGCGACGGCCCTTTCTTGAGCCTGCCTACCTATAAGGTTTCCTATTTCATGCAGGGTCTGAGTCACGTCCTCTAGTCTGGGGTCTCGAGCCTCTTGGCCTCCTGAACTCGGTTGTCCCTGGGGTTCCTTTCCTCGACACCTCATTATACTGGTCTCACTACCCGCCTACCTGCTATAATTCTACTAGGCATTAAAGACCTAAACCAACTAGACAGGTCTAAGGTCCTAGGCAGGTATCAAAACAACAATCAAACAACCAGCATGCGGCCTAACAAGAGTCAGTCAGCATATCACCCAAGGAGTTCGCATACTCACCTCGGGTCCTACCGCACCTGCACTTTACGAGTCAACTTATACAACCAATCAACCAAAACACAAACAGTCAGGAGGTATATTTAGCACACGAGGTCACCCTACTGGCTACCCAAGATCTAATCGCTCCTTATCACTCCAAGCTTCGACCAAATTGGACCAAGCTAACCTTGCTCCGATACCAAATTAAACGGGGTTGTCACGCCTCGCACCCCACGAAGCACAAGCATCCCACGAATAGATCGAAAATTGATGCGACGTCCCAGGACGCGTCGTCGACCCAAACGCCCAAAGCACGCAAATCATTGCACATGCGGAAACGACGTATATAAATATATACATACACCCATACAATAAATCAATCAACCAAGGATAGCGCAACAGTTAAAACCAATAAGACTGGAAACATATACATTTCTAGTAAAATATTTACAATATCCGTTTACAAGGAAAAAAAAACAACAGGAAACTAACAAAACAGTGGCTGCTAAGGTCAAAAAGGATCAGCGGTCAGGGTTACTAAGCTAAGGTGGACATCAGTCAAAAAGTATCAGTCCAACCTACTTGGCGAGGGTTAACCTAGAGAACCCAGTCCGGGTTAGAACCAGAAGACTCTGAGGGCGAAGAACTATCAGGCAACTCCTCCTTAGAATCTAATGAGTCTAGATCGAACTCAGCCTCCTCGGCCTCCTCATCCTCGTCCATAGCCTCCGGTTCATCTACACCCAATTGGTCGATGTCCTGCTCTATAAGCTCGGGTTCTTCGTCTGCTTCTATATTGTCCATCTCCCAGACAACAGGTTCAACTCCCGCACTCAAACTCCCACTAGACGAAGCCTCAGGACTAACCACCTCTCCATCAGGACATTGCGGTTCTACCTGTCCTTGCTCATTAATCGGTAGATCAAAGGTACGAATAGGTCCGTGCAAACCAATTGGACTCCTAAGATATCAAGCCACATACTCATGGTGTTCGGGCTATGCCTCTCCCACATCTACTAAAATCAAGGTATGAAATCTAACATATACATCCCCATTCCCCAAGGGATGATCAGTCGTCGTCCGCCCTAGTTGGCGCGAAACTCCAAATCGTACTGGAACGTCAGGCATCTTTAGGTCCGGGGTCTGAAAAGAGTGGGTTTATACAATAATGAGACAAGCTCAATGAGTAAGAACCCCTAAACCTAAATTAGGCTAACATACACCTCCTGACAAGCGACCAAACACAATTAACCAGTAATAATGACAATTGACCTAGGTCCTCGAGCTCAGATTACTTACCTGGTTGACCCTGCAGGTTAGGTATTTTATATAAATCAAAGCATATACGCGACACACTGGTCACACGTATGCCATACGCATGCTCATGCTCACTAGTGCCTGTCTCACACACAAATAACCAGTACGCACATTGGCCACAACTCTAGCATACATTTGCCATGCTCATGATTTGGCTCAAACGATGCACTCTGGCATACGGCACATTTTGCAATTTATAAACCGACCCGAAGGCCCGACCCGAAGGCCAATAAATATTCCGACCAGAAGGCCCAACCCGAAAGCCAATAAATATTTCGACCCGAAGGCCCGACCCGAAGGCCCGACCCGAAGGCCAACAACACTTCACGGCCCGCGTCGAAGCACATATGGCCCGGTGTCTCTAGCCCGCGTAAACGCGTCAGGTGCAACACCGATCTCCTTAATCTTCCGAATGAACCGGCATCGTCCCGCGTAAATGCATCGGACGGAATCGACCCGAAGGCCACGACTCGAAGGCCCTTAAGTGATCACACGGCACACTGCCAATTTTATCCGAGCCCAATGTAGACGCATCGGGCATTTAGGATGATCACACATGCTCATGTCAGACACGCATACTCGCACAATTTCATCTCATGTTCATCCTCAGCATACGAAATGCGTGGCCATGCAATCCCGTACGCAGGCAATGATGCAATGTGCAATGAACATTCACTCCAACACAGGCACATCAGATAATTTCATATAGCCCATTACATAACTCACACTTCGGGGCATTATGATTCACGTCAAATAATGACCAATCACATGCCACATTAATCGATCACACAATCTGTCACGCCCCGTACCCCACGAAGCATGACCATCCTGCGTATAGGTCATGTAGGTTGCAACACTCCCAGGCTACGTCACCAACCCGAAAATCCAAATCAGAGAAAAACACGACACATGCGAAAACAGCATATATATAGTATATATATACACCTGGACAACAAACAAAGTAACCATGAATAGCACCAGATAAATAAATTACGAACAATTTGAAACGAGATAAAAATTCTTTACTATAACTTATGTACAATATCCATTTACAACAAAAGATACAACGGTAGGGCCACTAAGACAAAAAGGGATCAGCGGCCGGGGTCAACTACCAACAAGATGGCTACAGTCAAAAAGTATCGGCCTCGCTCCTACAACTGAGGTCTAACCTAGGGTATCCAGTCGGGATCAGAACCCGACAAATATGAAGAACTCTCAGAAGGCTCCTACTCCCCCTTTGATCTCACGGCCTCAGAATTTATCTCTGGCTCAAGGTCCTGCTCCTCGGCCTCATCTACATCCATCGGCTCTGGGGCCTCCGCGTCCACCTGCTCCGGGACTGGGTCCACAACCTCTGGCTCAAAAGCTACCCCACCTAGCTCCTCATGCTCCTCCTCATCCTCCACAATCTCATACTCTACCTCCGAGTCTTGGTTACTCTCCATATCCACATCTATAACATCGCCGTCTGGACACTGCGGGTCCAACTGACCCCCTCCGACAAACGGGACATCAGCAGACCTGATGGGACCGAACTCGTCTCCAAAACGGTCCCGGAAACACCAAGCTAAGTACTCGTGGGTCTCATAGTGAGCTAAACCTACGTCTACCCAAACTAACGTATAATGCCGTATGTACACCTCATCATTCCCCACAGGATGAACTGTCCTCGAGCGCTCTATATGGGTGGGGATTCCGAAACGTAACGGCGCGTCTCTAAAATTCATGGTCGAGGATCTGAAATGTCAGTTTTACAACAACCGTGAGAAAACTCAGCAAATAACAACCCCTAATCCTTAAAATAGGCTAATGTGCACCTCCAGATAGGTAAATTAAACACATCAAGCAAAGAACCAGTATATCACTAAAATTTCTCCAGGGCCCACAGCCCAATACATTATCTCGAAACCCTGCAGGTTAGGTGTTCAACAACAAAAATACTCACGTGCAATTATTTCAACCCAAAGGCCCACAAATATAACGATCCGAAGGCCACGACCCGAAGGCCCACAGTTGTATAAATCGACTCGGAGGCCCGACCCAAAGGCCATAATTGAATAAAACGACCCGTAGGCCCGACCCGAAGGCCAACAGTTTGATAAAACGACCCGTAGGCCCGATTTCAAATCAATTCATAACATAATATATGGATTACAAGTCAGGGCATCCAAGGTCAATTTTCCAACGCCAATATGCTAAACACAACCATTCTCAACTTAGACGAAATCAAAGCAATATTGGCACTCCCAATTAATCCCATCCTAGTCCAATCAACTCCACATTCAATCCGCGCATTCATTCCAAAGTAATTTAATGCGCCTAAGGCCCGCTTTGGGCAATTCGATCTCGATAGTCGTTCTCATCATCACGGAACCACTTAATAGGATCTAGACAAGTCCCAATTAACCCTTAAAATGCCTAAATTTCCAGCCATGATACATTAATCCATTTGATGCTCAACTTAGGCCATTATTGCAATTTCGGTACTGTATGAACACTACCAGGGCAGAACATGTTTTGCCCACTAAACCATGCTTAAACAACCTCATTAGGCCCCAATCACAACCATTACTCACCCAACAACCAAATATACCTAATTACACCTTAATTAAGTCTAAATAACACCTAAATTGCCTAAATTTCAAGTCTTAAATCAATAAACTTAATTAGTGCAACACTTAGGCAATTCTAGGCATTTTCGGTACTGGTGAACAGTACCAGGGCAGCACATTAGTTAGGCCCTAATCCACCTCTAAATCACTTCCTTAGGCACTAATTAGGTCCCCTAATCACCCCACACAACATTAGACCTAATTAGACCCTAATTAAGCTAAATTAACCCCTAAAATACACAATTAATCTAATTAAGGGTTTAGGGGTTTATACTCGCTTAATATTAACTCGAGTCGACGAGAACGGGCGGTCGATTACCGACACGCGGTAAGAATCAGCGGCGGTGTCCCGAGGCCAAGCCGGCGATTACGGCGGCAACGGCGGTGGCGGTTCACAGCTGGTCTTCTCTGTTCAGCCTGGGACGGTGGCTGTGGGCAGTGGTTCAGAGGGAGAGAGAGGTCAACGGTGGTTGTGGCGATGGCTGGTGGTGCACGGTGGTTCGGTGTGGATGGCCTCCCGGCGGTGGTGACGTTAAGAAGAAGAAACGGCGAGGAAGAGGAGGAGAATGGGGGCTTCAGCTGATCAAAAATGGGAGGAAGAGAGAGAGAATTTAGGTCAAATAGGGCCAAAGTTGGACTTAGTGGAATCCATGTGTCAATAATCCAAGGGTTGGACGACCTTGCCCTTGATCCAAGGGCCACCAATTGATCTTATCCAATAATTTTAGGGGTTGGATGGTCATTTATCCCTAATCCAAGGCTGACCAGACCTGGTTTAGCTCCATTTAACCTTGGTTAATCCCCCAATTAGGGTCAAAATTCGGAATTAATTAAAAATGGCCTAGGGGCATTTTCGTAATTTTCCGATCTCTGACCGAAATTCCAATTTTTGTCCATACCGGTCTTATATATGCATGGCAAGCATAATATGGTGTCGGATCCTTAAAAATCATTCTTTAAGCCCTCGAAAATCAGTCCAAAAGTTTGGAGGGGCAAAACCATAAATTTTCGTCCCGGGGTCAAAATTTCAATTTTCGACCATACGCACTCCAAACATGCGTGGCCACCCCAAAATGGCATCGGTTCCGAAAAAAAAATTCGTTTGGCCTCGAAAACGGACATCGGGGTCCCTAGGGACAAAATTGTAATTTTCTCAATTTTTGTCGAGTTTTCAGTTTTCAGCCGTACTAGTCTCAAACATGTGTGGCCACTCTCAAATGACGTCGGTCTTGCAAATTAGTCGTAATTATCCTTGAAATTTTGATATCGAAGTTCGGGTCCAATATTCTTATCAAATTTGCTCGTTTTGAAGTTTTAGGGCCTCTCACTAATGGGCGACTGTTTAGGTGTTACGCGTATCGACCTGAGGTTGTCCGAGTCGTGATAGTCTCGAATTTCGGGAGAATGTGAGGAATTATCACTAGTACCGGAGGTCGCGATCGTTCGGACTAAATTCAGGATTAGTTTGTCAGGCGTACTTTCGGTCGTGCAGAATCACCCGCGATCCGATCGTACGTTACTGACCCTAACACATCCATCATTTTCCTAAGATCGACCCATATTGGTCCAAAATATTCCTTCGATGTTTCTCGAAATCGGTACTCAACCACGATCGGTTCCTCGGTCCACGTACCGATTCCTATTTAGCATTTCCCATCTAGTTAGTATCCCATGATTGATCAAGTCCGAGCGAGACTTAAAAAAATCAAACGAGAATTAATGTACACTTTATTGATCCCGGTAACGGGTCAAAATTCAGGATGTTACATAATCACACAGCTTGGCATCTTTTAATTGGGCTCAAAGGCACTAATCAACCATCAATCTATCATTGAATTACTCAATTCAAGCATTCATGGCAAGAAACTAATTAAGGCTCAATTTAGTTAAAATAAGTCAAATTCGAATCAAAAGGGGACAGCCACAAAACGGCCACCATTAGGGCACGAGTCCTCCTCCTAATTGACTTATTTACTCCCAAATATTCCACAAATTCATCCATTAGTCATCAGCCCACCAATTAGGCCTAAATCCAACCTAATTAATCCCAGAAACCAACTAATCCTATCTAGAGAGACAAATCAGTCCTAGTCAAGATTTAGGAGTTGATACTCACATAAAACCTAAGCTCCAAACTCGGTTAGACAATGGGGAATGTGCGGCCGATCATCGACGAGTGGCGAAATCAGCGGTGATGTCCAGATGCTTCCGCGGTGGTGCTCGATTGGCGGTTGGCGGTCCGGCGAGCGGCGGCGTGTGGTCTTCACACAAGGTCGAGAGGGAGGAGAGGAGAGGTCTGGCCAGTCGGACGGTGGCGACGAGGTGGACGGCGGTACGGTGGCGCTCCGGTGGTCCGGCGAGTCCTTGGTCCGAACGGAAAAGAGAGAGAGTGTGGGAGAGAATGGTGGTCAGTGATGGTGGACGGCGGCGGCGCGACGGTGGCTTGCCCGGCGGTCGGCGATCACGCCCAGACGGAGAAGGGGGAGAAAGCCGGCGATGGTAGGAGAGAGAGAGAGGAGAGAGAGTGGGGTCTTGGCTTGGCCAAGAAAAAATGACCAGGAGAGAGAAAATGGCAATTAATACTTTGACCAACTTTCCAAAATTTCACTTTTGCCCTTGAAGACTTGGCCCACATTCATCCTCATCCAATAATTGAGGGGCATTTTGGTCATTCACCTTGTTGCATTATTGGGCTGAAATACAACCTTAAATAATCCCTAATTTAATTCCCAAATATTTCCAAAATTCGGAATACCCCAAATTAGGCCTAGGGGCAAAATGGTCATTTTCCGGTTTCGGTCCAAAATTCCATTTTTCGACTGTACCAACCCCAAATATATGTGGCCACACTAAAATGACGTCGTCCTCGCAAAATAGTCACTCACGACCCCGAAATCTGACGTCCAAGTCCGGATCCAATTCCATGATCAAAATTGCTCAAGTTAGAATTTCAGGATCTCTCACTAACGGGCGGCTGTTTATGGGTCACGCGTATCGACCTAGGGTTCAAGAGGTTGCGATTGTTCGATTTAAGTTCGAGATTTATTTGCCACTCGTACTCTCAGTCGTACGGAATCACCCGCGATCCGATCGTACGTCATTGGCCAAATCAAATCCATCACTTTCTTAGGATCGGCCCACATTGACCCAAAATATTTCCTCATCGTTTCTCAGAATCGATGCCCGAATCGCAATCGAGTCCCTGGTCCACGTACCATTTCCTAATTAGACATTCCTTACCGGTTAGTATCCCGAGAGAGCTCAATTTCGGGCGAGACTTACTAAAATTAAATGAGAACTAATATAAATATTATTGATTCCGAAAATGAGTCGAAATTCAAGACGTTACATTTCATAGGCCTCTTCCATTTCTTTTTCTTCAAAGCAGTCTTACTCTTTGAAGAAGAAGCCTTAGCCATAGCCACCACATTGGGCCTCTTGTTGTGCATTTCCTTCTCATAAACTACCAACATGCTATGTAACTCAGCAAGAGTTTTCTCCATTTTGTGCATGTGGAAGTTTTGGACAAAACCAAAGAAGGAATCGGGCAAAGATTGGAGGATCAAATCCACAGCTGACTCATTATCCATAACAAGATTAAGCCTAGCCAACTCTTCTATGTGTCAGATGATTTTTAAAGCATGATCATTAACCGATGATCCCTCAGCCATCCTCATACGATACAATGCCTTAGATATCTCATATCTAGAGGTTCGACCATTCTCATCAAAATATTCTTTTAAGTGCAAGATGATTGACCTAGCATCTTCCATAGTTTCATACTTCTTCTACAATTCATTATTCATTGAAGCAAGCATGTATGACCAAACTTTTAAGTCATCATCACGCCATTTACATACGTGACACGCTCCTCTTGGGTCCCACCCTCAGAAAATGAGTCTAGCATCTTTTGATCAGGCACATACCCGATTTTCTTTGAATTGAGAACAATTCTCAAATTTCTCACTCAGTCAGTGAAATTGGGTCCAGTCAAACAATTCTTATCAAGTATAGAAGCGAGTGGGTTTGTGGTGACCATTTTTAGAGTAATAATATATCTATGCAGAAATAAATGATTAGCCATTGTCTTTCAAAATAACCATTTCATTTTGGCCTTTAAATGAAATAGTGCCTCCCACTAAATTTTTCGAATCTCATACTCCTTAAAATGGGAAAACGGTAATCTTTATTGGGTAAAGATTACTAGTGAGGATTGGAGTCCCACCAGACCATAGCCCACCTCACCTAACAGTTATTGGTGTTCCATTAACTTAGTGAGTGAACTAACTTGTTCAACACATCATATGCGAGTCCCAATCATAACTTTGGTCTCTAGACCATGAATGTCTCACCTGACAGTTATTGACATCATGATCATAGTTAAGTCTAGCCCATCATCTCATGCAAGTATTGAAAACACAAACAATCCCCTCACCTAACAGTTATTGGAAATCGTTTGGCTCCAACCCCACAACATCATATGCATAATGAAGTGATCCAATATTATAAATGGCAATTAACCCCAATGTATCCATAGCCGGTCAATCAACCACTATAATGTTGGACCAAACCATGACGATGGAAGGCCACGAGTCCGAAACCCGTTTCGACTTAATATAATTAATAAGGAGGTTTGGGTCGTTATTAATGGTCTCACTTTGCACATTAACCGGTTTAACATGCATAACAACTGAATAAATAAATAGATATCAAATGCATAAAAATCTATCCTACGTGGTGATCATGGAATTATGGCTCAATGGGTCTCGAGCCAATGAGTCCCATTTAGCCATTTTAATGTTTTAATAATAAAGATCCGCTCTTCACTTCTTCTTGGATCCTTGAACTCTTCACGGACCGGGCCCATAGAGCTCTCCGGCTTAATGGCTCCCTCTCGTGTAATGTTTGCATCAACAATTGATAATACTAAACTATACCAAAAAAAAAATACATTACATGAAAATAAAAAGGACGCTGCCTCCATTTAATAATTACAACCCCAAAAATGCATGTAATCATCGTACATTCATCCATACATCAATCATATTTGATTAGAGGTTTTTCCATGATCACCACCCTTTCCCACGAGCTATAAATTCTAAATTTAAAGTTTTGGAAAGCACAAATAAAATTATGCACTGAATCAAATTCATGGCCGAGCAACGTAAGCCACGTCAAGAAATCAAAGCCGGTGAAACAAATTTCACGTGTGTGATTCCAAGTGACGGCAGCATTGTCGCCTCTAGATTCATAATCGTGAATCATTTTGCAGAAGAAAAAAGCAAAAAGAAAATAAGGTACGGATTTTTTTATTGAAAATTGATTTAGTTCCGATTTTTGCTCAGTTGATCAAATTTATCATATAAATTAATCAACTTCTATAAGCCATTTAAGGGCAAGTAATTCTCTCAACAAAGTAAATTGGCCATTGGATCGCAAAAATGTATATGAACCAAAATCAATTAAACACACGAGAACGCCTAAGGATTGGCTCTGATACCACTGTTAGTTTTTCTCTCGGAACATGCATAGTTAAAATTAAATATAAACGCAGCGGAAAAATATAACCATACATGTATCTCCAAAAGCATTGTTTGTGCGTTTCAATCAAAAATCGAAAGACCATAGGGGGTTAAACAGATTACCTCTCGTAGCGTGCCCAAAACGATTTCGGTTCAGATGTTCTTCAGTTCGAGCCCCACAACCGTCGGACCTCTAGTTCAGACACATCACCAATCGCACGACGAACGGAAAGAAGAACTTGCGGATAATCACCAATAAAAATGTGCTAGCAATCTTATTGCGACAATTTTTCGCACTCTCGATATTTCAGTCACAGCGTCAGAAGAGAGAAAACGTGTTTTTTTAACTCTTACGAACACATAATAATTGCATACACTTTTTCTTCATCGTTTTTGCAACTGTTGCTAATCGCGCCATTAATAATGTGCGATCAGCAACAGTTGTTGATCGCATCATTAATAATGGCGTTGCTGATCGCATGTGTGCACATTGCACGCGATCAGCAATGGTTGCTTATCGTGTGTGTCACATCCCGATTTTTGGGCCTGGGAAGCCGCAAGTAAATTGTAATATCCTCAATTTCAGTTTCTGGGAATGGCTATGGTTTAAGTTTGGTGGTTTTCCAATCGGAACTAAATTGTTTTCTCTTGTTTTGGAAAACCTAGTTTTGGATCCTTTGTACCCCTTTGTTTTGTTATTTTTGGGGAGACTTTTGTGATCCGAATTTCTAAACACTTTCTTCTTGAAAGTTGTTTCAAACATCTTGAAGTTTTACATACTTTAATTTCAGAATTTTTGGCCTTGATATGAGTGGTACGATGGCCTCATTTTCGAACCATGTGAAACTGCCCAGAATTGATATTTCGGTGATGTTCACACTGTCTTGATTTTCTACAAGCTTTTCCGGGATGATTTTAGAAAAGTTTCCTTCACAAAAGTTGTTGAGAACTTCCTTTTCTATAACGTGTACAAATTTGGGAATTTTTTGAGATGATTTGGATTATGGACAGAGCTTAATTTGAGAAACACAAATTCTGTTCCAGTGAACTGTTTTTAGTTTGTATTTGAGCTACTAAAAATGGTATTTATAGAGAGATTCCGATTTTGTGTTCTTCACAAGAAATGTTTGTTAAAGCCTTGTTTATGACATATCCGAATTTGATAATTTTCGGAGTCCATTTATTATATTTTCAAGTCCAATTTCGTGAACAATGCAAAGCTGTTCGGTTTTGTCAGATTTCAAAGATTTATCAATTTCTA